>AWOL01S0265893.1:0-14365 GCA_000715115.1 Nicotiana otophora
CAGAGGTAACATGATTAGCTTGCTTACCATGCATTTTTACGTACGAAAATATAGGGTGTAACAGTTCAACGTTTGAAAATTTGTCTATTGGTATGAAAAATCAGCTATTCTTCCGTGTATATGGACGAGATATTGTCCAGATCTTAGCGATTGAAGTTGAACGGGCCCGAATCTGAGAGAAGGTACTTTCCAAGTTTAGGCAAGTACTAAGTGACACCATAGTATTGCAAGTAATACTGAGGTAACACGCAAAAGGTAAGAAAATAACAAATGGAATCCATGATTGAGACGAATTCGGAGAAGATTAAGGGGGCAGCTAAGGCTTCTGAAGGAGGGAGGAGTGTTTAGAGGCGGCTGATGAAGGGAAATGGGGATTAGGGTTTGGATGAGGGGATATAAGGAGAGTGGGGGTTTTAATTCGGGCCATTGATCATTTGAGATCAACGACCAAGATTAAGAGGAAGGTGGGGCGGGTCATTATAAACGGGTTATGCCCAGATTTTTAAAGGGTCGTTTGGGCTGCTGGGGTTATTGGGCCAGGGGTTCATTTGGACTTTAATTGGTCTGAAATTAATCCCAGAATGGGCTAAATTTTAAAATAGAAAATTAAGAGGAAAATAACTTAATAAAAAAAAGGTAAATAAATTATAAAAATGTTATTTATGCGAATTAATACTTTAAAACAATAGTAGAAGATTATAAAAACGTAAGATACTATTTTGACCTTGAATAAAATGACAAATGCAATAAAAATTGTAAACTATAGGCTATATTTGCAAGATTGTGCAAATAGCTTAAAAATACTAATGTAATTATATAAGAATGAAGTAAAAATATTTGAAACGTGTATTATTGATGCAAAAAAATAATAATTTTAGGTAATTAAGTCATCACAAAATAATTTGAAGGAGTAATTAATAAGTATTTAAGTAATTTAAATGTAAGAAAAAAGCAATTTCAAAACTCTAAAAATTATGGAAAATCATAGAAAGTGTCTGTATAGATTTTGTAAACTAAATAATGATGCAAAATGATGTTTTGAAAGGTATATATACTATTTGAAAAACTATGAGGACAAAATTGGGTATCAACAGATGCCCGTCTTTACCTGGGAATGATGAAAGAGTTGCCGGGTAAAGAAAATGATGACCAATTTTGGCCGAATTGAATGAGGAATGATACGATTTGAAAACATGGGGGCCGAACCCTGGTTCCTGAGTTGCCTACATATCCCTGGAGTTACGGGAATCAGGTCGTATGTAGTTCTGGAGCCAAAGGTGAATGAAACCGATTGGAGGTGTTATAAGAATGGTCGTATGTCTCGGAAAGGGTTCTTTTGGATAGTATCTGATGAATTTATGCGGAGTCATGAATGTGAATTTGAAATGTTATGGATGTATCAGGGAGCAAATATCCGAACGGTCATAGAGTGAAAGGTGGGCAATTGCTGGTAGTTGGTTATGGTTGAAGCAATTGAAGGATGTGAACGTTGTGAACAGAAACCATAGCGAAGATTGCTCCCGTTTATAGAACGTTCTCCTCCTGGGGTACCTGTAAAACTTAAAACACAGTGCATGTGAATATATATATATATATATATATATATATATATGGGTTATTGCGAAAGTTTAAACGTGATGCAAATTCCCTTTGGACCATGAAGGTTATCTTTGGACGGGGAGAATGATGTCCTTAGACCATGACGTCCTAGGCCATGAAGAGTATGATAAGGGATTCGCGGGCCATGAAATGGTGTCCTCGGGCCATGAGGATGGTGCCTCTGGACTATGACACCTTTGAATAATGATGTACAATTTTGAGAGATCCTCAGGCCATGGAATGATGTCTTCCGGCTATGAGGATGATGCCTTCAGACTATGATTCCTTTGGACAAAATGGCGATGTTTCAACCCATGAAATGAAAAGATATGATGCTTGACCATATGCGAGGATGAGACAAGACAGGGCTTAGTCTTGTGTGAGATGAGGTCGGCGTTTAGCCCTAAGTGACCAAAGAGATAGTGCTAGGTCTTAGGTAGTATGGTGGAGATAGTATTCAGTTCTCATGCAAGGAAAGGCAATGCTTAGCCTTATGCATTTAGGGAGGAAGTGCTTAGCCTCATGAAAGAAGGGGAGACGACGCTCAGTATTATGCAGGGAAAGGCAATGCTTAGCCTTATGCAATTAGGAAGGCAGTGCTTAGCCTCATGAAAGAAGAGGAGATAATGCTTAGTCTCATGCATGGAAAGGAAGTACTTAGCCTTATGCAATTAGGGAGACAATGCTTAGCCTCATGCAAGAAGAGGAGACAATGCTTAGTCTCATACAGAGAAAGGTAGTGCTTAGCCTTACGTAATTAGGGAGGCAATGCTTAGCCTCGTGCAAGAACTGGAAACAATGCTTAGTCTCATGCAGGAAGTGCTTAGCCTTATGCAATTATGGAGTCAATGCTTAGCCTCATGCAAGAAGAGGAGACAATGCTTAGTCTCATACAGAGAAAGGTAGTGCTTAGCCTTACGTAATTAGGGAGGCAATGCTTAGCCTCGTGCAAGAACTGGAAACAATGCTTAGTCTCATGCAGGAAGTGCTTAGCCTTATGCAATTATGGAGTCAATGCTTAGCCTCATGCAAGAAGAGGAGACAATTCTTAGTCTCATACAGGAAGTGCTTAGCCTTATGCAATTATGGAGGCAATGCTTAGCCTTATGTAAGAAGAGGAGACAATGCTTAGTCTCATTCACGCAGTGCTTAGCCTTATGCAATTATGAAGGCAATGCTTAGCCTCATGCCATTAAGGAGGCAATGCTTAGCCTCATGCAAGAAGAGGAGACAATGTTTTGTCTCATGCAAGGAAAGACAATGCATAGCCTTATGCGGGAAAAGCAAAGGATAGCTGTGAGAGGGTGAAGTATTTCTTAGCTTGATGTGTTGCGTTTGGAAACCTTGTCGTTATAAAGATAGTGATTTTTCTATGTGTATATATCTGCAAATATTCCTGTTGTGTTCGTTGTGCCTGCATTCAAAGAAACATTATGAGTTTTGCGGGGGAAAGCTTGGTTCGTACTCTTGACTCCTTGCTTTGCCTTCACTCTTGTCTTGCAGCCCTGTTTGAGTTACCCTGGGTATCATCCGGCTGTCATAGAAACAAAGTTTTTGAAAACATATGTATGCATTTGACAAATTATTTGCAAAAATATAGTTATTTGAAATATGTTTATGAGATAAAATAATCTTGATGAACCAGTGACTATGATACATTTAGAGATATTGCAACCTCTTCGCCTTAGAATTTTGAGGGTCCTCCTCAAAAGTCTGCCTCAGTTTAAATGTATACTCTTGACAATACTTTTTCGTTATTCCACACATGACGATGTCGACTTGAATTTGCGATCTTTCCCCAGTATCTGATCATGGGAAAATGAGGATCTTATTAAGATGTGACCGAACCCACAGGGATGCCCACGTATCCCCTCTTAAACTGGAATCAGGTAAAGTGTAGTTCAGTTACATCAAGTGAAGAAATGTAAACAATCCTAAACATAGTATCTCTTGACTCCGTCTGAGTTGATATGTTTTGGCTAAATCTCTCCATCCATTTCTGCAAGTATGAGTGCTCCTCCTGTTAATACTCGGTGAACCATGTAGGTACCTTGCCAGTTGGGTGAGAACTTCCCCTTGGCTTCATCCTGATGTGAATTGCCTTGGTCTGACCTTTTTGTTGAAAGCTCTTACAATTCTGTTCTGATAGAGTTAACCATGACATACTGCATTCATTCTCTTCCCATCAATGATAGCCAGTAGTTCATAGCGGCTCTGTACCTATTCTGCATCACTAAGCTCGGCTTCTTGTATAATTCTCAAAAAAGGGATTTCTACTTCGGCAGGAATAATTGCTTCAGTGCCATAAACAAATAGGTAAGGATTTGCCCAGTTGATGTGTGAACTGTGGTACGATATCCGAGCAGAGCAAATGGAAACTTCTCGTGCCATTGCTTGTAATTATCTACCAATCTCCTTAGTATTTCTTGATGTTCTTGTTGTCGGCCTCTACAGCTCCTTTCATTTGTGGCTTGTATGTCGTGGAATTATTATGCTTGATCTTGAAAGTTTCATACATGGCCTTCATTAGGTCACTATTGAGATTGGTGGAATTTTAGATGATGTTCTTAGTTATAGTTTTGTAAGATGCGGCTTTGACCTATCTTGTGAAATAATCTATGGCCACTAGAATGAACCTATGCCCATTTAAAGCAGCGGGTTTGATTGGGCCGATGACATCCATGCCCCAAGCGGAGAAAGGTCCGGGTGCACTTGTTGCATTGAGTTCATTGGGTGGCACTCGTATCATATTAACATGTATCTAGCATTGGTGACACTTCTGCATATATGTGATGCAGTTTGTTTCCATAGTCATCCAGAAATACCCTGCTCTTAGTATTTTTTTTGCTAAGACGAAGCCATTCATGTGCCGTCCACAAGTTCCGGTATGTATTTGCTCGAGCAATATGGATGCCTCTTTGGCATCGATGCACCATAGTAACCCCAAGTCAGGAGTCCTTCTATACAAGATTCCATCCGCTTTGAAAGAAGTGGTTGGCTAATCTTCGAAGTGTGTGTTTCTGAGTATGGGTGGATTGCTCTGGATATTCTCCCTTTGCCAAATATTCCTTGATGTCGTAGAACCACAGGTTTCCATCACTCACTTCTTCAAAATGAGCACAATAAGCTGGCTGTTTATAGATTCCTATTTGGATATGATCGATGAAATTCTTGGCTGGATGTTGTATCATGGAAGAGAAAGTGGTTAATGCATCTACGAACTCGTTCTGAACCCTCAGAACATGCTTGAATTCTATCTTTGTGAACCTTTTTATCAGCTCTTGTACACAGTGCAAATATGGCAATATTTTGGTGTTCCTTGTAGCCCATTCTCCTAAAACCTGATGCACCAACAGATCGGAATCTCCAATTACTAATAGCTCTTGAACATTCATGTCAATGGCCAACCTGAGTCCCAAGATGCAAGCCTCATATTCTGCCATATTTTTGGTGCATGGAAACCTGAGTTTTGCAGATACCGGATAGTGTTGGCCAGTTTCAGATACCAAAACCGCTCTGATACCTACTCATTTGAAGTTTTCTGCTTCGTCGAAGAGCATTCTCCAACCATCAAATGCTTTGGTGATATCTTCTCGCACGAACGACACAACCTCATCAGGAAAATACGTCTTCAATGGTTCGTATTCTCCTTCTACGAGATTTTCTGCCAGATGATCTGCCAATGCTTGTCCTTTGATCGCCATCTGAGTTACATAGACGATGTCAAAATCCCTTAGCAATATTTTCCACTTTGCTAACTTACTCATAGGCATGGGCTTCTGAAAGATATATTTCAGTGGATCCATCCTTGATATGAGATGTGTAGTGTATGCACAGAAATAATGCCTCAATTTCTGAGTTTTCCATGTCAAAGCACACCAAGTGTGTTCCAGCAAAGAGTACTAGGCTTCATAGGGCATGAATTTCTTGCTCAGATAGTATATTGCCTGCTCCTTTCTTCCAGTTTCATCATGTTATCCCAAAACGCAACCGAAAACTCCATCAAATACAGACAAATAAAGTAGCAGTGATCTTCCCGGCTCTGGTGGGACCAGAACAGGCGATTTGGATAGATACTCCTTGATTTTGTCGAAGTCTTTCTGGCATTCTTTAGTCCAACTTGTTGCGGCCTCTTTCCTCAGCATTTTGAAGATCGGCTCACATATCGCTGTTGATTGTGCTATGAAGCAACTGATATAATCGAGACACCCTAAAAAGTTCATCACATCCTTCTTATTCTCTGATGGTGGCAAGTCTTGGATTGCTTTGACTTTTGATGGGTCCAACTCAATCCCTCTGCGACTGACGATGAATCCTAATAATGTTTTGTCAGGGACTCTAAAAGCACAGTTTGCAGGATTCAATTTCAGATTATACTTTCGAAGTCGATTGAAGGATTTCCTCAGATCCGCTATGTGGTCCGTACTCCTTTTGGATTTGATGATAACATCATCCACGTACACTTCTATCTCTTTATGTATCATGTCGTGGAAAATAGTTGTCATAGATCTCATGGTGGTGGCTCCGGCATTTTTCAGACCAAATGGCATCATTTTATAATAATATATCCCCTATGGCATAATGAAGGCTGTCTTTTCGGCATCCTCCTCATCCATCCAGATCTGATGGTACCCCGCAAAGCAATCCACAAAGGATTGGAGTTCATGTTTGGCACAATTATCGATCAATATGTGTATATTGGGAACGAAAAATCATCTTTGTGATTTGCTCTGTTTAGATCTCTGTAATCAACACATACTCTGACTTTCCCATCTTTCTTCGGAACTGGCACAATGTTGGCCAACCAAGTCAGGTACTCGACCACTCTAAGAACCTTGGATTTGATCTACTTGGTGACCTCCTCTTTTATCTTCAAACTCATATCTGGCTTGAGTTTTCTGAGCTTCTACTTTACCGATGTACATGTAGGATTAGTGGGCAACTTGTGAGCTACTATGGATGTGCTCAAACCCGTCATATCATCGTAGGACCATGCAAGGATATCTTCATATTCTCTTAGGAATTTGATGTACTCTTCTTTCTCTGACGGTGATGGATGAATGTTTATGCGTGTTTCCTTGACCAGTTCGGAATCCCCTAAGTTAACTGCTTTAGTTTCGTCCAAGTTGGACTTTGGCTTGTTTTCAAAATTTTCCACTTCTCTGATGATTTCCTCAGGTATCGTATCATCTTCCATGTCTTCTGAATCATTATCTTTATGTTACGTTGTCTCATTACATGTCACAGTTATAGGTTCGTCGGGATAGGTAATAATAACGCTGTACAAACAGAAAATGTAGAGAATAATAGTAAATACAAAAATTAGCAATGCATTAATTGAAATCTTTAAAATGTTAACAAATGCGGCTAGATGACTCGAGCAATTATTTCAAAATAAAATACTGAAAATGTCTCAAATGCTTAAAAATAATTGATGCTAATCTGTCGAGATACCCAGGAACTCGACGGGCCCGGGATGGTGCATCAGTCCAATTTTTTAGAACAGCTCCTTTCCCCACGGTCTGAATGGTAAGGTCCTTCTCCTCCTCCTCCTCAACTATCGCACTTCAATCCATATCTTCTTCATCCACAAACACTTTCCTCATGCTAGATAAGACTTCATCTTCCTCGGATTCCCACATTATGTCAGCTTGATGAAATGTCTGGTGCGGAGGTGGTACTGGTTGTTCCAGCAGATAATAAGGACAACTCCATGGCAGCGACCAATGCTAGTACTCTTTCCAAGTATATTCATATCTGAGCCCAAAGGTTGTGCCTTGACGTTGTGGTTGTACGAGTTTGGTGATCCCTATGGGGTTTTTGCCGAGACCCTTGGCAGGTTCATATCCTGTCCATATTAATATGCTTTCTATCTTGTTACTCCACCGTCGATCCTTTTCTATTGCATTGACTTACTCAATGCGATGGTACGTTTCTCCACCCAGTTTCTTCCTATTCTCGATGACTGGAACAATCTGATTGGTATAGATGGGGTTGCTTCCATCCCCATGGATAATCACTCCTTGATGATTCCATTCAAACTTCACAGCCTGATGCAGAGTAGAAGCCACTGCCCCAGCAGCGTATATCCAGGGTCGTCCCAATAATAGATTATAGGTAGCAGATATATCCAGCACTTAAAACTCAACATCAAACCAGGTCGAGCCCATTTGTCGGTTGAGGTTGATTTCTCCGATTGAGGCTCTTTGGGATCCATCAAATGCCTTTACATTCATACTTCCCATCCATATCTCGTGAAGGCCTTTACCCAACCTTTTTAGAGTAGTCAATGGGCATATATTGAGACTTGAACCCCCATCTATCAGGATTTTGGCGATGAACTTATCCTCAAATTGCATTGTGATGTGTAATGCCCTGTTATGACTTAATCCTTCCAGTGGTAATTCATCCTCGTGAAAGGTGATTTTGTGGCTTTCCAGTACCTGCCCGACCATATTGGCCATCTCCCCACTAGTGATATTGGTGGGTACATAAGCTTCACTCAGCACTTTCATCAAGGCATTCCCTTGCTTGTACCTTTCTCCAAAGGTCATCAAGGCCAGTCTCAACAACAGGCGGCTTAGATGCAACTTCCTTGCTTGTTCCTCCCAAGTGCTCATGTGTATAAACTCTGCCAGTTCTAGTCATCCCTTGCGCTGCACCTGTTTCCTCTATTTTTGTTTTTCCTTTCCTCATTGCTTCCGCAACATAATCCCATGGGATAGCATCAAACTTGTAAGATGGCATGGGAGCTACCATCACAGTGAAGGATGTGGTTACCTCGACTTCAAATGGTGCTTGGGTTTGTACCATAACAGGTGTGAGGGTGACTAGAGATGTTTTAGGATCATCTCACTCTCGAATGAGTCCAATTGACCCTTCCGGATCTCATTCCTAGTCAGTCTCTATCACGTTCATTCCCTCACCTATGTGATCTGAGAGAGTATTGTTACGAACATTTGGTGTAGCTTTCTTTGCATGTATGACTTTAGTGTCGATTAATGTCTGAATCTTGTCCTTCAGCGTGTGACACTCATCAATGGTATTACCCTTCATGACTGAATGTTATGCACATGTTTTGTTGGGGTTAACCCACTAAGAAGAACTCTCCATGGCAATGGTAAGAATGGGAGTAACATAACCATCAGCCTTCAGTCTCTCGTATAGTTGGTGTATGGGTTCAGCAATCATGGTGTATTGTCTAGGTGGTTTGTGGTCGAAGTTTGGTCTTGGGTTTTGGTAATTTTGGCGGGCAGGTGGTGGTGAGTGATAATATGTACCTTGAGTGTTATAGGCATGGTAGGTGGTAGAAGGTTATTGGTATCTGGGGGGTGAAGGCTGGTATGTGGGTGGAGGCATTTGGTATGTAGGTGGAGGTGTTTGGTATGTGAGAGGAGACTTAGGACCCTGGGCCACCATTATGGCTCCCACTTCTTTCTTCTTCGAAATACCTCCCGATTGCAATGCTTTATTCGTGGCCTTCAGTGCCTCGAAATTTGTCACCATCCTACTCTTAATCCCTTCTTCTATTATTTCTCCCAGCTTGATGATGTCCAAGAATTTGTAATTTTCAATAACCATCAACCTTTCTTAGTGTTGCAGGTCTTGAGCCCTGACGAAGAACTTATTCATTTGTTCTTCTTCGAGTGTTGGTCTTACTTTCGCGGCTTCAGATCTCCACTGAGTAGCATATTCACGAAAGGTTTCTGTTAGTTTCTTCTTGAGGTTTTGAATGTAGAAAATATCTGGTGCTTTTACTGTGTTGAACCTAAATTTGTCCATAAAATCTGACACCATGCTTACCTAATTAACCCACTTCTTTGGGTTCTGACGGATATACCAAGACAATGCATCTTCGGTGGGGCTTCACATGAATAGTTTCATCCGGATTCCTTCATCTTTTCCCACTCCTACAAGTTTGTCACAATGCGTCCTCAGATGTATTTTCAGATCACCAGTTCCATTGAACATTTCAAACTTGGGAGGTTTGTAATCCTCCAGCAGTTCCACATCTGGCTGAATGCACAAGTCCTCATAGTTTAAACCTCCAATGCCTTTACCACCTTCGACACTTTGAACTTTACCAGTGAGCTTCTTGAGTTCTTCTGCCATGTTTTTAATAAGCATGTCTTTCTCAGTTGATTCAGGTATGTATAGGGTTTGTTGTGGGGTGTGGGGTAAGGTCTCCACATATATCGGGTTGCTCTGGTGGACTCCGAGGATCTGAGCATAAGGATGATCATTTGTTGAGTTTTGGAGGTCAGAAGTGGGTTGTGGTATATTCTGTGGACTGTGATAAGTGGTAGTTTGGGGGTATTGAGTTGGGTGATGGTGTTGTTGTTAAGGAGTTGGTACTGGAGGAGGATTAAGGTTTTGGGGAGGTGTTAGGTACTGGTATGGTGCAGGAGGGTTTGGTGGCGGGTTTTGGTTTTGTGGCTTTTGTGGTGGTGCTTCGTTCTGGGTGTTTTGGTTTTGTTGGTTAATATCAGGGACATTTAGAGTGAGAGACAGGTTTGCCAAGTTCCAGACCTGCTCAAGTTCTCCTTGTAACTCCAAAATCTTTTGTTCCAGATGCAAGACCAGTTCATTATGTGCTCGGGTGCTTCAACCATCTTAAGTTTTGACATTCTCTGCTATGGTGGCGTTATCCTTTCTGATACCGCTCATATCATCCATCTTCGCTCTTCCTTTGCTCTTGCTCTTGGTATCGCTTGGTGGAGGAGGAGGTGGAGGATCTCTGGATCTAGTGTGATATGCTGATAATGGCAGTATGCACGAACCAACCTTGGGGAATGGGAATAATCAAAAGAAAGAAAAAGCAAAAGGTAACCAAGTCAGTAAGGGATATTTGAAAGAATGCTTGCAGTATTTAAACATGTTCTTTAAAATCATGCAATAATTCGCGTTCTAATTGGGGATCTCATTGTGCCCGAGGTAGGCCTAAGCGACATATAAACTTGGAGAAAATTGATGCCAATATTGCGTCATTTCATTAATGTGAAAACGAGCCAAACATTTACTAAATCGACAATAATAAAGAAGTTACTAATGGCGTTTAGTCTTATTACAATCGAAATCTAAACTAAGCTAGAAAACAGTAAAGAACATCATTTGCTAAATCTATTTTGTCCCTAAGGGACCTTCTCCATGCTTGGATCTTTTGACTTCATCAATCAAGTTCCCCAAGTCGCGCATATCCAATAATAAATAAGCCTTTGCTAGATGCCCTCCTTCGCTGCCATTTGTGTTTTGACAATCTGCAAGCCTCTTTCTCATCTTCCCTTCGAGCTCCATCACTCCCAGTTCCAGATATTCTAGCCTTTCTGTTGCCTTGGTGGCGATTCCCTTCCATTTATTTATAGCTTCCATGTCTATTTTATGCGGTTCCAAATGCCTGGTTTTCGACTCAAAAACCCTTTTGCGAAGCCTTCTATACTTGACTTGTGCCTTAGCAGCATCATCAAAGATCCTATTTCCCAAATTGGCCTCTGGCTTGACGTCTCCCGCTATATCATGTGCCAACCATGATGGATAGAAATACACGTGACCGGCATGGTACCTGTCTGGCTCGATAGTCGCTTTTTCCATAATGACCTTCTGGTTCCATATATGTTGTGGCTCGAACTTAGAAGGAATGATGTCCCCTTTGAAATCTTCCTTGTACTGGACCATGTTGGAAACTCGAGGTATGACCTGTTTTCTTCCTGCTTGTCTCATTACCCTTATAGGAGCATAAGGATAAATGCCTCGCAACCTGATCAATACCAAATGAGTAGTATCCCTTGACCTGATGATGAACTTACTGCTAGGAAACCACTAAAACATACAATGTAACTTCTCATATGTCAGATTGCTAAAGAAACGTACCCAACGTACAACACTTTCGGGCTATGCGAACCTATCTAGGATGTATGTCATTTTCTTTGGATGGTGGTAAGCTATGTAGTCATTCAATGGCCGTCGCAGAAGCTCATGACGATATTCTCCCTGCTAAAAGTGTTCCAATAACCAGACTTGCAATAATAGATTACAACCTTCAAAATGTTCAAACCCCTGCTTGCACCGATCTAGAGTGCGGTATAGTTCAGCTAGGATCATAGGGATGATGGTATAGGTTTGCCCCTCGATGACTTCCATTAAAGTTCTTGCAACCATAGCTAAACGAGTGTGAATCCTTCACCCTTTCATTGGAAATATCAACAAACCCAAAAAGTAAATGATGAATACATAAACTCGGCGGTGCGTCCAACCTAAGGAGGTAATGGCAAGTTCCTCATGACAAAGACGGTACGACTTACTATGCCCATAATGCTCATAAAGAAATACAAAAAGGATATAGGATTTCTTTAATCAAAGCAATTCTTCATTTTTCTTAAAGCCCAACATCTTTAGAAAACTGTGAGGGGTACGATTCTCGGGTACTAGTAACCTCGGACTATCCTATGGCAGCTTAGCAAAACCTCCGGGAGTCATTTCTATGTCACCAAATCGGAAGACCGCTCTTTTCTCATCCCAGAACATGATAGCAGCTTCAATCAAAGCTCTATTTGGTTGGATATTAAGCAAAGATGAAAGTCACCGAGTACTCTACTTACATAATTCTTGTTGCAAGGCGCAAGGTCTTTCCACCAGTAAAGTAGCAGAGGTGGAATTGTTTGGACCATCATGAACCTGGGGACTTCGTGCTTCATTTTCTGCAAACAAATAAAGTTAGTACTTTCCCCCTCCAGATTCGACCACTTACACAATAATGATCAACGTATTGCACATTTTCTCCAAGTAATGCACATAACATGGTAGTTTCCATTGGGACTATAGAAATCCCGTCGGACATTGGACAAGGATTATCTTAGCGGGCTATTACATTAACAACGTTCTAACCCGTTCTAGGTTTAACATGATGCATGTATTTTGATATTGTAGTAAGTGTAAAGACCCGACCGGTCATTTTGAACATTTGCACTTCGCTCAGTTATTTGAGGGCATGAGTTGCTCCATATGATGTACTTTAACTTGTGTGAATCATCGGTTTTGGGTCACAAGTATTTCAGAATCGAATTGGAAGAAGGAATTTCATTGTTGAAGCTTTAAATTAGGAGAATTGACCAAAATTTGACTCTTTAGCATTTGACCTTGGATTGGAATTTTGATGGTTCCATTAGCTCCGTTAGGTGATTTTGGACTTAGGAGTGCGTCCGAAATGTGATTTGGAGGTCCGTGGTAGAATTAGGCTTGAATTGGAGAAATTGGAAATTTGGCGATTTCGGTCGGTAGTGGAAACTTTTATATCCGGATCGGAATGGAATTCCGAAAGTTAGAGTAGGTTCGTAGTGTCATTTTTGACATGTGTGCACAATTTGAGGTCATTCGAACGTGGTTTGGTTGGTTTCGGCATCGGTTGCCGAATTTAGAAATTTAGAAGTTCTCAGGCTTGAATCCGAGGGTAATTTGGTGTTTGGATGTTGTTTTGAGTGATTTGAAAGTTCAACTAAGTTTGTATGTTGATATAGGACTTGTTGGTATTTTTGGTTGAGGTCCCGAGGGCCTCGAGATGTTTTCGGAAGGTTAACGGGAAGTTTGAAGTTGGAAAAATGCAGTTGGTGCTGCTGTTCTGGTGTGGCCGCACCTGTGGGTTGGGAACCGCAGGTGCAAGTTTTGCAGGTGCGGAATTTAGTCGCAGGTGCGGGGTTTGGAAGCTTGGGGTTTTATCGCAGAAGCGGATGAGGGGTCGCACCAGCGAGACCGCAGGTGTGAAGAGGTGATCGCAGGTGCGGGTTTTAGGACCTTAAGTGACTTCCGCAGATGCAGGCTTTTGGACGCAGAAGCGGAGGCCGCAGGTGAACTATCTGGACCGCAGATGCGGTTTTGCTACGCAGAAAGGCATAAATTGAACCCTTTGTGAATAGTTGGTCATTCTTCACAATTGCAACTCGGTTTTTGGAGCTTTTGGAGGGTTTTGAAGAGGGAATCAAGGGTATTTCATTGAGGTAAGTTACTTGAGCCTAATACTCGTATATATGGTGATTTTCCCATTGTTTAATAATTGTAATTAGTGAAAATGAGGGGTTAGGGCTTGGAATTCTTTGAGAGTAATTTAAGGATTTGAAGGACCAAACGATGTCGGAGATTGATGAATCTGGTATGGTTAGACTCATGAGTGAATGAGCTTTCTAGTTTTGTGAATTTTTTTCAGATTTTGAGACCTGTACCCAGGGCCGGGTTTGAGCCAATTTCAGATTTTGGTCTAATTTTGAAGCTTTTCTTGTGGAATTCATTCCATTAGCGTATATTGATGGTATTGTACTGATTGTGAATAGATTTCGAGCATTTGGAGGCCAAGTCCAGAGGCAAGAGCATTGTAGGGTAAAGATTTGTCCGGTTTGAGGTAAGTAACGATTGTAAATCTAGTCCTGAGGGTACAAAAACCCGGATTTTGTGTCATTCTACTATTTTGAGGTGACGCACATGCTAGGTGATGGGCGTGTGGGCGTGCACCGTTGGGGATTTGTGACTTGGTCCGTCCCGTAGCAACTGTAAACTTGCCTATTTTGTTAAAACCATCTGATACTTATATGTTTTAGAATGAATTTCTGTAAATTGGGCTGAATGCCACGTTTGGGCCTTGCGCCAATGCTGTTTGGACCCTTAGGGGATGTTTCTTACCATCCTCTCATTGTTTTCGATTGTAAATCTATACTCAGTTATGTTATACTTGTTTACCGCATAACTCAGTTTTATGACTCTATTTTGATGCATATAAATGTTT
>AWOL01S0265935.1:2685-13589 GCA_000715115.1 Nicotiana otophora
TGGGTTTGGCTATGCAACTGAGCTATTGCTGCCTGTTGGGCTTGTAACATTTCGAAAATCATACGCAAGCTGATGCCGTTTTTCTCGACTTTATGGGTATCTCAAGCTGCAGACCGAGTGCCACCACGAATGCTATTTTCAGGTTCAGAATGCAGGTTTGCCTCAATGGCCACATGCGAATTGATATCTATCAGCACTTCGATTCGAGCTCCAACAACATTGACCAGTGGTCTTTCGGTACTGGGTGTCAAGTTGTTATTCTCATCTTGAAGACCAGCTTCGTTGTCGATAGGTGAGGCCATTTGATTGGTGGTTAGTCATTGCTAATCCAAAATCGGGAAAAAAATACAGCGGTGTGTTTTTTGCAGATTCGTATCAAATAGTCACTGTTATCCTTGGCCCTATGGTGGGCGCCAAACTGTTTACCCGAAAAACGGATATAGTTAAATTTGTACGTAGTTCTAAGGATACGTTATATAGCTTGATACAAATCGTAAGGACGAATAGAAATATCAAATATGGATTACAGAGAATACAAAATAAACAAGATTGGAAAGAAGGTGATGGTTTAAACTAAGCAAAATGAATCAGTTAACAAAGCCTCCAAGAATAGTTCTTGAATATAGAAGAATATGGTGCTTGAATGAATCTGTTCAGAAATATAGCCATCCTCCTTATAGTGAAGGATCCTACTTTAAATATAATTAAAAATTCATAGTGGAGATTCCATGATAAATCAACTTTTTCCGTATTCCCGCCGAGATTTTCTCCCTTAGTGTGTTTGCAACGGCTCTTGTCTGTGGGCTCGAGCTCGATCGGCCTCGGCGCTGGTCGAGAGCGCTTCTAGAGCTCGATACGGATTCGGGATTAGGTGATGATTCAGACTCAACCCCGGTTGGCCTCCGCCTTTTGAGCTCGAAGTCCTCTCATCGTAGTTCGATCCAGACCCGAACTCGATGATGACTTCGAACTCAGTGTTTGACCTAAACCTGGAATCCGAAGCTTGTTTGTATCATCTTCGGGACCATCTCGATATTATGAAGTCATTTTTCGATCCATCATATTAAATTCTGATAAATCGTACGAAGACCGAAACTTATTTCGACCGTATACAAGAGGAAAACCAATTCTATTTGGAAACGGAAAAGTTAATTACTAATTGTTATAGAAAAATTATGCGATTACCTACTTGGAAAGGGAAAAGAAGTGGTATTATAAATACCCTTATAGTAAACCCTTTTGTCCATAATTCTTCAGAAGCAAGATTTCGTACTCATTTCACATCTAAACACAAGAAAGCTTCCAACAGGTATTTATTCGCACTTTTACATTAGCCTAAATAAATTGTACACTTAAATAGATCTTTGTTAAAAAAATTTGTTTTTGTTTCTGTTTCTGTTGCATGTTTAGAACATTATTATGCAATGTTCCATTATTGGAATTGAACATATTCTCACAGTACTGGTTAACGGCTTGACGCTTTTGGTTAGGAAATCATAACATAAATTAGCGATATTATATTACTCAGAAACAAAAAAATGAAAGCGTAGTTTGTTTGAGAATTGTTTGAATTACATCATTATTCCCGTGTGCGTTTTAGAACATATTGCAAGGAGAACATGGAACTAGATCGGCCCCTAGAGTAAATAAATACCTAGATATTTAGTCAAACGAGTATTTCTTTTGTTTCGTCATAGGTATGGATTAGCTTTTGTTAGGGAGCGCTACTTTTCATCGCTAATCCGTATTTAGTCGGACGACCTCAATGTGGGTACCAGACACTGGGTGAGAATCCAAAGAAAAGATATCCTCCATTCGATTAGTCTAATGCTTTAGGGCTACCGATGGTCAATTTTACCAATATTTGAAGCTAAATCAGAATAAATTTACTGAATTTTTAATTTCAATTCAGATATAATTAGCAGTTACACAAAAGCACTATAAATTAGAAAAATTAATCTATCTAAGTTAATGTTTTAAAAGGCGGGGTGCAAGGCGAAACCTTTTACATAGTGTGGAGTGGGGAAAACAAGCCTAGAGACATGATGGCCAAGTCCACTGAATATTTCATTAATTTTACTACTGTATTACTACCTCCGTTCCAGTTTATGTGAACCTAAATCCTTTTTGGTCCGTTCCAAAAAGAATGACCCTCTTCTAAATTTGGAAACAATTTTGCTTAAAATTATAATTCTACCCTTAACGAGAAGCTTTTATAACCACACAAATACTCTGGGTCCCTTTTTGAATTGCTTAGGACCACAAACTACAAAAGTTTTTATTTTTTCTTAAAATCCGTGCCCAGTCAAACAAATTCACGTAAATTTGAACGGAAGGAGTATATATTAATGACACATATTATAAAGTGCAGATTTCATGGGTGGCCAGTGTTCAAAGAGTCCAAAAACTGGCGGATATTCAGGCAATCCGCAGTCACAATATACTCAATCTAGCTACAATTATCCGCCGCCACCTCCTGAATCAAGGAAAAGGTTGCAGAGGAAATATTCAAAGATCAATGATGACTATAACAGCTTAGAGCAGGTTACTGATGCGCTTGCGCGTGCTGGGCTTGAGTCTTCGAACTTAATTGTTGGGATCGATTTTACCAAGAGCAATGAGTGGAGTGGTGCAAGGTCATTTCAAGGGAAAAGTTTGCATCACATCGGGGATAATCAGCAAAATCCATATGAACAAGCAATATCTATAATTGGAAGAACACTATCAGAATTTGATGAGGATAACCTGATTCCTTGTTATGGATTTGGTGATGTCTCGACGAGTGACCAACACGTCTTCAGTTTCTATCCTGATGGGAAATTCTGTAATGGATTCGAGCAAGTACTAAGTCGATATAGACAATTAGTTCCTCAATTACGCCTTTCAGGACCTACATCGTTCGCTCCTATTATTGAAATGGCAATCAGTATTGTGGAGCAGAGTGGTGGCCAATACCATGTTTTATTGATAATCGCGGATGGACAGGTTGGAAATGGAAACGTTACAAGAGATGCGCGCGACAGATTAAACCCTCAAGAGAAGAGAACAATTGAAGCAATTGTGAAAGCAAGTAAATATGCCTTGTCTATTGTTGTAGTCACAAGGTTTTACCGCCGTACTTTTGGAAATAGAATTTTTTTAACTCACCCAAAAATTTCTGGTTTATCTTCTTTCTGTAGTTGAAGTTTTTTTTTTTTTTACTTGTTTCTAGTTTTTTTGTTTTATGAGCCAATCAGTCTTGTTAATTTGTGAGTATAGAACAGAGAGAATTGTGATTTATGGCTGTCTTGTTATGGATACTACTGTCAAAACCCTCTATAACAGCTTTGTTTGTTCTGCATCTTCTTTAGGTGTTATAGATATACATATATTTTGAAATAGTATAAATAATATTAAAACATATAACTAATGCGTAACAATTCTTCTAATATAACATATATTCAGATTGATTCTAAACCTAGAAAAATGACTTTTCTTCATTACCTCTTTTTTTATTAATCAATTTTTACTACTTAGACTTTTAAAATGTTAATATATGCAATTGATTGCTAAATTTTCTTCTAAAAGAAAATCTTCCATAATATGGCATGTGCAACTTTAAGAGTTCTTTCCTGTTAATCGATAAATATGTATTTGAGCATCATATAATATGATTCAATAATTTTCTCAGTAATATAAACTTGAAAAAATATCAAAACAAAACAAACTTTTGAAATTGAAGAAAAGCACTAACCTGAAATTCAACTAAATTGCAGAAACAATCTCTTCTCCAACTTAGCTTCTTTGTGTAATTTTCTTGTTTTCACAGGTGTGCGTAGCAAGGGCAAATTTAGGTTGTAAGATAGGGTTTCTCAGAACCCTTTAATTTTTGTGCGAATTCTATATTTGTATTAAGAAATTCAGTAAATATATAAAATTATGAGTTAGGAATCTACTAACAAAGCTTGTTGTTGGTACAATGGTAGAAATAGGACCTGTCAGGCTTTGTTGTCCTCTTGGTCGAGGGTTAAGTTCCATCAGCCACCACGAAGACCTTTTATTCTTTTCATTTTATTGTTTGAGATAGGTGAAAACCCACAAACTTCAAGTTTTGGATACGTCTCTATGAGTAGGGAGAATGATATAATAGGCTTGTGAAAACAAAAATTAATATATCACCTTTAATATAATGATAAAAAATTGCTCTTATTGACTGAAATTAAGTTTATCTGTTCAACTTTTCATAACTATTAGAAGAGAGTTAAAATTACGAATTGTTTAATATTTAATAAGCATAACGTAAGTGTCATGTCACGTTCCAAGCCTGAATGAGCCGGACCGACACCCGATGTTTTAACCTGACTGAGTGAACCAACCATATATATAAACTTATACCAGTATCACATATCTCAAGATTATGTGATAGTCATATAGGATGTTGCATGTTAATTCACTCGGTCAAGTTAAGGCACTAAGTCCGATCCGCCTAACCAGGTTAGGAGCATGATATGTCAAGATATTATTTTTCAGATTTCCAAATGAGAAGTAGGTATTGAAAATTTTTAATTCCGAGTTGCTTTTCTGGTGAAGCATAATCATGCTTGAACTGTTTTTTTTAAATAGTTCTTAATATATCTACATCAAATCGCAAATGAAAAAATATAATCTGCATAAAAAAATTCAAACAACTCATAATACTATTATTTGTTGTACACTCTGGATAAGAAATCATTTAACAATTTAAATAAAAAATTATAAATTATATCACCAATAGTTTGATAGAAATTGATATCATAGTACATGTTACTCTATAAATATAAGCTCTTAGACAGGAAAAACATACCTGTCCAGGTAGTATTGAGCACAGGTAGTATTGAGCAAAATCCGTAGCATTAAATCTTTACCGGAAGAATAGAATTAGTGATTTACCACTTTTGTTGGGCACCTTTATATATATTGTACAAGAANAATACCTGTCCAGATAGTATTGAGCAAAATCCATAGCAGTAAACCTTTACCGGAAGAATAGAATTAGTGATTTATCACTTTTGTTGTGCACCTTTATATATATAGTACAAGAAAGATATGAAATATTATAGGTAATTATTACTCTGTACTACTAATTACGGATGGAAGCTCAAAGGATAAAACAAATGAGGTTGAAATGTGAAAAGGCTATGGTGTAAATAATGTAATTAAGAAAATTTTTACAATTGCTGCATCTTTTAATAATCTCTGCCAGTTGAAACATCCTCTTAATTAATCAATTCAATGCACCTGAAATTAATATTTAATAAAATGTTTTTGTCAAGGGTAAAATGCGCCTGAAATTAACATTTAATAAAAGGTTTTTATGAAGGTTTTTGTTAAATGTTTTACTATTTAATATTTATTATATTAGATGTTTTATGTTTTAATACATTTTAATTTATAATAGGGGCAAAACAGTAATCTAACTTTGAAGATAGCAGCTTCCCACTTTTAATATAATATGATGATGATGTTATATCAGGTGACGTTATAGAGAGTTCGAACTGTACTAAGTTACTATGAAGCATGTTATAGTAAGAAAGCTAGGTATCCATATAGCTGCAGAATACCTTCTGTTTGAAGGATATTATGCAGGACATGTTTTTTGAGTTGGCTGCTATTTTTGGAGACTGGTATATTAACGTTGGTTTATAGAGTAGAGTTGTTACTTCAATAAATTTTTCTAGTACAAATAGAGAAAGTTGCTCTTATAAATTTATGTTTTCTTTATTGCTTTTCTTGTTCCTATGTGAAATATATTCGGTCATTTCCGTTGTAGTTTTATAGTTGGTTGTGTCCTACAACAAAGTGAAATGTTCATAGCTTTCATTACAAAAACAACATACACAGCGACAGTGTGATCCCACAAGTGTAGCTAAAAGGGTTCCTTTCTTACTTGATTGAGACTGAGAATCAGGACATCAGAGGGAGGGACTCAGAGCGGAGAACTGTTGTTCAGTGGAGCGTGCGGCCATTATGCTCATTTCTAAGTTTGTTGAAGTTACAGGTGAAGCTGACTTCCTGCGGTAGTCTCTTGGACCTTAGCCTCTTAAGAGTTGGGCTCGAGTCAGTGGCGAAGCCACATGGTTACAAGGGTGGTCAGTTCACTTCGTCGAAAAATTATACTGTGTATATAGGTAAAATATTACGTTTTAGAGGTATATAACACATATTGAACACCCTTTGTTGGGATTTTTTTTTCACTTCTTTCAAATTTGAATACCCTTGGAAAAATTACTAGTTTCGCCACTGGTTCTAGTGGCGGGCTCTTGGGTCGCCTGGACCCATATCTGGTAAAAGTGGTGGCCTGGTTGTCGAAAAAAATAAATCTTTTTTTATATACATTCGAACCACTGTTAGTCATATTGTTCTTTATCGAGAAATCGAAGAAGCTATACAGGGGTTTTCTCGGGCGAGCTGGTGTTATATGGTGAACGAGAGATAGAGGAGCGCACTCTTCTAGGCCAATGAGTAGAGCAGTGGTTGTGATGGCTCTCTTGGTATCACACTTCCGACCTTCCACCACCGGCAGGTGTCAGACTCTTTTGGCGGCCGCAGAGACGGCGGATAAGGCAACGGATGATACGTACTTCGAAATAAGCACATCATAGATAAGTTTTTTCATGCCTCGACTCTCTCTCAAAGCAACAGGTACTTGATCGGGTGGGGGCGATTTGGTTTCAAATCCCTCGCAGCAGGAAGAAGCAGTTGTCATTTAAAAGTAAAGGCTTTTGTTTTATGAATCCTACAACTCTCTTTACGACTTGGGAAGGTGGGGTGTACGCAGACCTTACCCCTACGTCGTGTGAGGTAAAGAAGAAATCCGCTAAACACCGACCAAGAAAACCGATCAAAGTTGGTCAGTTATGGCCAATTACAGACCAAAACACGACCATTTATGTGTGGACGGTATTTTGACGGTCGTAAAGGCATACCGACCAACGTTGGTCGGTCAATTAAATTAAAAAAAATATTACAAAAAATACCGACCAAAGTTGGTCGGTTTTTTAATTATGTAATCAAAAGATTCACCATCTGGGAATCGAACCGGGGTCTGTACTGTGGCAGGATGCTATTCTACCATTAGACCATTGGTGCATTTTGTTTTAAGACTGTCTTTTATTTGATTTATNAAAAAGAGTTAAAGCTCTTTGTACTTTTCAGTAACAGTACTCAGGCGATCCTTTTTTCGTTTATGGGTGAAACTTTAATAAAGCTTAATACCTTGAACTATTTGTCAGGAAATTCATTATTTAACAGAACAAGTTTCTTTATTATAAACCAAAAAGCAAAAAAATTGAACAAATTATTTGTCAGGAAATTCATTATTTAACAGAACAAGTTTCTTTATTATAAACCAAAAAGCAACAAATTGAACAAATTATTTGTCAGGAAATCCATTACTTAACATAACACTTACAACTTGATGGTCTGTTTCGTAAAAAAAAAAAAAAAAAAAAAAAAAAAAATTTGAAAAACCAACCAACTTTAGTCGGTTGTTTGACCGATCAAAATTGGTCGGTCGACCTTGATCGGTTTTTGCGGAATTTCTAGTAGTGAGTATTTTCAATTTACTCATTTAACGCATGTACTAGACGAAACTTTTCTTTTTGGGATGGAGGCCAGGTGTTGGAGGGAATTGATATCAAAACATCCTTAACTCTTTGTTAAAGCTGCCCGATTTATGGAAGTTCTACTCATATTAAATGTTCACATCATAACTAATAAATGTATGACATACATTCTTTTGTTAAATTAATATGGTTAATTCTTAGTCTTTAAGAGGTGCTATTTTGTTCTCAGAGGTGACTAGACTACACCAAGAGATACCTATCTTACGTAACTTTGCCTACAGTTTTATTTTCGTACCAGAGTAAATGAGTTTAGAACTCATGATACAATCTTCTTGTATATCGATTTAGCAAATCGGTATCTTAATCAGTTTAATCATACCTCCAAGTTATTGATTGCAATGAAATTGGATGTGTCAAGTTTGGCTGGTCCCTCGAACGACGATCTGATTCTATCAATTACATCCTCTTTTCCCTCTTTGGCTGGTCCCAAGTTTTGTGAGGTGGTGTTTCCAATTACACTTTTCTAGAGAAAGGAAGAAAATTAGTAGGCGTTTGGACATAAAAATTGTAATTTTTGAAAAAAAAATAGTATTTGAAGTTAAGTTGAAAAATTGTATTTAGAATTTAAAATTATGTTTGGACATGTATTTCACTTGAACAAATATTGCAGTTTTGTGAGTAGGGAAAACAAACTGAAAAATTTGATAATTTTGGTTTTTGAAAAATTCATTTTCGAAAAATTTCCAAAAACTTGCAAATTTTTGTTGCAATTATTAGTGATGTTAATTGTTGTTGTTAGTACTTAGATGAGAATATTAGAGTTAGTTACACAGCTAACAGTTAGTTACATTGTAGAAGCTTCCGGAAGTTAGTTGAGTTAGCTGAAGTCACAAAGTTAGTTAGGAAGTTTGTTACAATTAGTTAGACTATTGAGCTGAGATCTTCAATATATAGAGTGTAATATGTACATTGGATTCATTCATGAAAATATCATTCTACTCTTACTCTTAAACTCTTCTCAAGCTAAATTCTTGGTACTACCCTGACTTTAGTTCATTGTTTTTCGAAATCCTTGCATTTCCTAGATCAAATTTTCTCTTTGATTTCACTGTGTGCATCAATTGGTATCAGAGTAACATGCTTCTCGGCTTCACATCATGACTAAAAACAGTGAAATCGTGACTAGAAATAGAAGCGAGGAGCAACAATCAGAAGATATGTGAGAAAAACTTGTACAGATCCAGTTACAGAAGCTCATGGAGGGAATGTCGAGCATGAATGAGCGCAATTTAATGGCGGATAAGGAGATTGGGGAGATGTGATCAACCATTAACAATCTCTGGAGGAAATTATGGAGGGGAGAGATGAACTAATGACTATATCACTGCAAGCCTTTACTGGTGTAACAAGCTATTCGACCATTAGAGTTACTGGATACCATGAGAATAGACCTCTGCAAGTTCTTATTGACACTGGGAGTACACACAACTTTATTGATCAAGACATAGCCAAGAAGTTGGGGTGTCAAGCAAGCAGCATTATGGCCCAGTCAGTAAGTGTAGCTGATGGAAGGAAGGTGCAGACAACCTCGGTCTGCAGAAATCTTCAATGGCTCTTACAAGGTACCACCTTCAGTTCTGATTTCTTATTATTACCATTGGGGAATGTAGATATTGTTTTAGGATTACAATGGTTAATTACCTTGGGTAGAATCCTATCTGACTTCAGAAATAGGACCATTGAGTTCATGTATCAAGGTAAAAGGCATGTTCTAAGAGGGGCCACTAATCAGCTGAAGTCAACTAAATCTAAGACTGTTAATAAAATTGAGGAAAGAAGTACTCAATTCTTTATGCTAACCGTAACAAATGATGAAGAGGAAGGTACTTCTTTCCATAATATTCAGGTTGCACAAGGAGAAGTAATTGCTCCTGAACTATCTGAGTTGATTGAGCAGTATGCCAGCATCTTTGTTGTGCCTAGCACTCTCCCACCTCACAAAGGTGATTTTGATCATAGAATACCCTTGGTTGAAGGGGCCAATCTAGTCAACAAAAGACCCTATAGGTATCCTGGGTCAAGAAGGATATCATAGAGAAGTTAGTACAAGAGATATTAGATCAAGGAGTCATACATCATAGCATAAGTCCATATGCATCTCCAGTTGTGTTGGTTGGAAAAAAAGATGGGAGCTGGAGGTTATGTATTGATTACAAGGAATTGAATCAACTTACTATGAAAGATAAGTTTCCTATACCCATTATAGAAGAGTTGTTGGATGAACTAGGAGCGGCTGTGGTGTTTTCTAAGATTGATCTTAGAGCAGGATATCATCAGTTAAGAATGGCTGAAGGTGATGCTCGTAAAAAAGCTTTTAAAACTCATGAGGGTCATTATGAATTTCTGGTTATGCCATTTGGCCTAAGTAATGCTCCATCTCATGAATTCAGTTTTCAAACCATAGCTCAGGAAGATAGTATTGGTTTTCTTTGATGATATTCTAATATATAGCAAGTGTATGTCTGATCATATTGCACAGGTGAAAGCTGTCTTTGAACTAATGCACAAATTCCAATTGTATGCTAAGATGTCTAAGTGTGCACTTGGAGTTTCTAAGGTGGAGTATCTAGGCCATTTTATCAGCCAAGGGGTCTCTACAGATCCTAAGAAAATTGCAACAGTGGAACAGAGGCCTATTCTTACTAATGTCAAACAGTTGATAGGCTTCCTAGGTCTTGCTGGGTATTATAGGAGGTATATATAGGGCTATGGAGCCATTTCCAGGCCATTGCATGACCTACTCAAGAAGGATGGTTACACATGGAATTCTGAAGCCACTGCAGCTTTTGGTAAGCTAAAACAAGCATTGATCTCTGCCCCTGTGTTGGCAATGCCTGACTTCTCAAAGCCCTTCTTGGTACATCCACTCCCTATTCCTGATGGAGTATGGACTGGCATCTGCTTAGATTTTATTGAAGGCTTGCCTAAATCTCACGGCAAGGATGTTAATCTAGTTGTTGTGGATAGACTCAGTAAGTATAGGCATTTTATGAGCCTGCAACATCCATACACTGCTCAGACAGTGGCCCAATCCTTCCTAGATAATGTTTACAAACTACATGGATGGCCTGTTACAATCACAAGTGATAGGGATCTAGTGTTTCTTAGCAATTATTGGCAGGAATTGTTTGCTTTGCAAGGGGTTCAGCTACATAGATCTACCTTATATCACCCTCAGACTGATGTGCAAATTGAAGTTTTAAACAGAACATTAGAGATCTATCTCAAGTGCTTTTGTTCTGATAGTCCTCATGATTGGCC
>AWOL01S0265939.1:0-11428 GCA_000715115.1 Nicotiana otophora
ATTACTTGTGATAATAAATCGAGTAATTGTTTAAGCAAACTGAACTCGCTTCATGTTTTTTTTTTCAAAATCATTCTTACTGTTCAATTACTAGAAGCTTTAACAAACGCAATAACATACTCAGTGTGATCCTATAAGCAGACGCAGCTCTAAGATTTAAACTTTATAGATTCAAATTCGTAACTCTACCATATCTTATTTAATTTAATGAATTTTAAATTTATTATCTATACATATTTAATAATTTTTTTGGCAAAAGTATAGGGCATACGCAAAAGTTATGAGTTCAAATAAATTTATAACGTCTACACTAAATACGCCCCTGTCCACAAGTAATACCTAAGGGGATGAGATGTACTTAGATTTTACCTCTATCTGTATCTGTTGTGAGGTGGAAGATCAATTAAATGATATTTACAAAGAGATTAATGGCTAAGACTATTAAATATTCATTCTTCTTATAAGTGATGTATCAAAACTTTAAACGAAAGCATGCACACGAGGAGTATTCATTGCGGAGAGAGGCTACATATATTGCTCCAAAAAAATTACATAACTGGAGTTTTAAACTATAGATTGTTACACAAATAACCACCAGTTAAATTGAATATTTATTTTTTCTAGTCGGTATACATAAATTATATAATGATTATATACAGTTGTACATAAATTATACATATATTATATATCTATTGACTATTTTTAGTTTAAGAGATTATATAGACGACTATTTAGTTTAATTTTTCACACTAAGGTAGTGCCCACGTGGTACGAAACCTATGACTTGTCATGGGATTAGAGCATATTTTATGAGCAAAGGCCACGTGAAAAGCTAAACCCACAGATCCCCTGTTTGGCCCAAAACCGGTTCCTTGAAAGGGCCCACCTGCTCTTATAAAACCAGTGGGCCCTACGACTAAGCCCAGAATGGTAGAAGCTCTAGGTCACGTGGAATGCCGTAATCTCTTGGAAATTTTATATGATAGATCTAAATAATACACCAATAAAATAAAATACTTTTAAAATATTATTATTTATAGCCACTTTTTATATTTTATAGTAAAGTACAAATATATACAATTGGTCCCTCAACTTTTTCGTCAACCCTCTCTCTTTTCCTTCCTCAACTCTCTTTCTTTTTCCCCTCAACCCTCTCTTTCTTTTCCCTATATTTTTTTGCTGCCGTCCAGCTCTACCGGATCCCAACCAAACATCAGCCTCCCTCTCTCTTCCCTTCATTCATGTCCATCATCAGATCCAACCGTCTTTCTCTATTCTCTTCTCTTCTCGCCTCTTCTCTCATCTCCACCGTCAGATTCAAATATGAAAATCACGAAGTCGCAATGGGTCCATTATCGGCTGTGGAAACAATGGATGAGGGAGATCGGAGTCACCAGATATGGATCTGACGGAGATGCCGGAATCCATGGCTTCTTCTCCTACTTTATATCTCACATCTGAGTGTATTCGACTGATCAGATTTTGGTAAATACAATGTGATATTGTATTATAAAATCTGGCCAGATTTTGTTCGTCTCTATTTTACTTTTAATACAATATATAAATAATTTTGCTTGGCCGGAAGACGNTAAATACGCCCCTGTCCACAAGTAATACCTAAGGGGATGAGATGTACTTAGATTTTACCTCTATCTGTATCTGTTGTGAGGTGGAAGATCAATTAAATGATATTTACAAAGAGATTAATGGCTAAGACTATTAAATATTCATTCTTCTTATAAGTGATGTATCAAAACTTTAAACGAAAGCATGCACACGAGGAGTATTCATTGCGGAGAGAGGCTACATATATTGCTCCAAAAAAATTACATAACTGGAGTTTTAAACTATAGATTGTTACACAAATAACCACCAGTTAAATTGAATATTTATTTTTTCTAGTCGGTATACATAAATTATATAATGATTATATACAGTTGTACATAAATTATACATATATTATATATCTATTGACTATTTTTAGTTTAAGAGATTATATAGACGACTATTTAGTTTAATTTTTCACACTAAGGTAGTGCCCACGTGGTACGAAACCTATGACTTGTCATGGGATTAGAGCATATTTTATGAGCAAAGGCCACGTGAAAAGCTAAACCCACAGATCCCCTGTTTGGCCCAAAACCGGTTCCTTGAAAGGGCCCACCTGCTCTTATAAAACCAGTGGGCCCTACGACTAAGCCCAGAATGGTAGAAGCTCTAGGTCACGTGGAATGCCGTAATCTCTTGGAAATTTTATATGATAGATCTAAATAATACACCAATAAAATAAAATACTTTTAAAATATTATTATTTATAACCACTTTTTATATTTTATAGTAAAGTACAAATATATACAATTGGTCCCTCAACTTTTTTCGTCAACCCTCTCTCTTTTCTTTCCTCAACTCTCTTTCTTTTTCCCCTCAACCCTCTCTTTCTTTTCCCTATATTGTTTTGCTGCCGTCCAGCTCTACCGGATCCCAACCAAACATCAGCCTCCCTCTCTCTTCCCTTCACTCATATCCATCATCAGATCCAACCGTCTTTCTCTCTTCTCTTCTCTTCTCGCCTCTTCTTTCATCTCCACCGTCAGATTCAAATATGAAAATCACAAAGTCGCAATGGGTCCATTATCGGCTGTGGAAACAATGGAGGAGGGAGATCGGAGTCACCAGATCTGGATCTGACGGAGATGCCGGAATCCATGGCTTCTTCTCCTACTTTATATCTCACATCTGAGTGTATTCGACTGATCAGATTTTGGTAAATACAATGTGATATTGTATTATAAAATCTGGCCAGATTTTGTTCGTCTCTATTTTACTTTTAATACAATATATAAATAATTTTGCTTGGCCGGAAGACGTCATCTACGACGAACTTTCTTCTCTTCTTTGTATTGAGTCACATACAATGATACAAATACAATGTATTATGTACAAATACACTCAAATTTGTGTATAATATGTATTTTTCAATGCAAATAAAGTTTATTTTTTATATTTTCGCATGTATTTATGTATTCCAAAGGTTATTTGTAACGACCCAACTAGTTGTTTTGAGTACTAACTTCCTTTTCTGTGTTTCGAGACCTCTCATAGCTTCATTTGATAATTCAAGACTTGGGTGCGTGCTCCGTGTCATTTTTCGGAAAGCTTATATGTGAAATTTTGAAGAAAATGTGATTTTTGACTTTAATAGCGACACTAGTTGACCACGGTCAATGTTTTTTTNCTCTACCGGATCCCAACCAAACATCAGCCTCCCTCTCTCTTCCCTTCACTCATATCCATCATCAGATCCAACCGTCTTTCTCTCTTCTCTTCTCTTCTCGCCTCTTCTTTCATCTCCACCGTCAGATTCAAATATGAAAATCACAAAGTCGCAATGGGTCCATTATCGGCTGTGGAAACAATGGAGGAGGGAGATCGGAGTCACCAGATCTGGATCTGACGGAGATGCCGGAATCCATGGCTTCTTCTCCTACTTTATATCTCACATCTGAGTGTATTCGACTGATCAGATTTTGGTAAATACAATGTGATATTGTATTATAAAATCTGGCCAGATTTTGTTCGTCTCTATTTTACTTTTAATACAATATATAAATAATTTTGCTTGGCCGGAAGACGCCATCTACGACGAACTTTCTTCTCTTCTTTGCTATTGAGTCACATACAATGATACAAATACAATGTATTATGTACAAATACACTCCAATTTGTGTGTAATATGTATTTTTCAATGCAAATAAAGTTTATTTTTTATATTTTCGCATGTATTTATGTATTCCAAAGGTTATTTGTAACGAACCAACCGATTGTTTTGAGTACTAACTTCCTTTTCTGTGTTTCGAGACCTCTCATAGCTTCATTTGATAATTCATGACTTGGGTGCGTGCTCCGTGTCATTTTTCGGAAAGCTTATATGTGAAATTTTGAAGAAAATGTGATTTTTGACTTTAATAGCGACACTAGTTGACCACGGTCAATGTTTTTTTGTAAACGATCTCGGATCGGTATTTTGACGATTCCGGTAGGTTGGTATGATATTTTTGGACTTGTACGTTGTGATGACCCGATAGGTCATTTTCAGTTTTAGCCCTCATTTCTGTGTTTCGAAACCTCGATCAGCTTCGTTTAGCTTTTCTCGCTTTGCATGCGCAATCTGTGTCTTCTTCCGAAAAGTTTTTATGTGAAAAATTTAGAAAAATATGAAATCATGCCTTAAAATTTATTTGAATTGACTTCGGTTAATGTTTTGAGCAAACAGACCCAGATCAGTATTTTAACGATCCCGATGGGTCCATATAGTGATTTGGGACTCGGGCGTATGCCCGAAATCGAATTCGAAAGTCCTGAACTTGAAATAATGCAATTTGTTGAAAACTAGAAATCTAAAGGTTTAAAGAATTCATAAGTTTAACCGTAGTTTGACTTTATTGCTACCGGGTTCAGATTTTGGTTCCAGAACTTGGTTTATGTTCGTTTCAGTATTTATGACTTATCTGCAAATTTTGGTGCAAAACGGAGTTGATTTGACGTGATTCAGACGTGCGATTGAAAAATTAAAAGTTCTTAAGTCTATTTGAAAATTTCATTTATTTTGGTGTGCGATTCATAGTTCTAGGTATTATTTTGATATTTTGATTGTGCGAGCGAGTTCGTATGATGTTATTACACTTATGCGCATGTTTGGTTTGGAGCTTAAGGGGCTCAGGTTAGTTTCGGATAGGCTACCGAGTGATTTTTGAACTTAGAAGAGTATTGGTGCATCAGGTCTGCATATATCGCATTTGCGAGGACCTGATCTCAAATGCGAGTTCATGCTCGCATATGCGAAGATGGTGGGGGCTGGGTCAGCTTCGCTTTTGCGAAGTGAAGTCTGCAGATGCGAAGGGGACAGGTTCGCATTTGCAAACTATTGAGTCGCATTTGCGACTACGGGAAAACTAATGCAGACTCGCATTTATGAGTCGATTGTTCGCATCTGCAGCGACCTTGGTTCACATTTGCGATGAAATTGTCGCATTTGCAACGACAACGTGCTCAATGACTTCTTTACTTTTGCGAGGGGTTGGCCGTTTTTGCGATTATCGTAATTGCGAACCTTGTATCGCAATTGCGATAAATGCAACTGGATAAAAGAGAGGGGAAACAGGATTTAGCTCATTTCTTTCAAACTCTCAACCCTAAACACCCTAGAGGCGATTTTCCAAGATATTTCTTCCTAAATTCATTGGTAAGTGACTTTAATCTACTTTTATTCAATTACCCATAACATTTCATAAGTTTTCAACATTAAATCTAGGATTTTCATAGTAGAAATTAGGAATTTGGGAAAGATTAGAGATCTTCATAAATTTGGAATTTAGACCTCGAATTGAGGTCGAATTTCAAAATAAATCACATAACAGGCTCGGGGGTGAATGGGTAATAGGTTTTTGGTCCGAATCTCGGGTTTTGACCAAGCGAGCTCGGGATTGACTTTTGTTGACTTTTTCAATAATGACCTAAATTGAACCTCTTTCATTCATGAGTAGTACCTAAAGCTTATTTTGAATCGTTTGGTCAATAAATTGCTAGATTTGGTTAGTTTAGAGGCTTGTTCTAAAGGCAAGGTCGTGGTTGAACCTTGAGTTGATTGTGGAGTGAGGTAAGTATTGGGTCTAACCTTGATTTGAAAAAATTAGGAACCCTTGAGCTATGTACTATGTGAATTACATATGTAGCAACGTATATGCGAGGTAACGAGTGTATAACTGTGTATACACCGTCAAATTACATGTTTTCATGCTTTCCTGAATTACTTGTTTCCATGACTTAACCGTTACATTACTTGTTTTCCCTATCTTTATTGCTTAATATTATGACTTGTCTTCATCCCTTAATTGCTACATGCTTATTTTGACTTTCATGCCATAATTCCTACTTGTCATTTAGCATTTCTTGTATTAAAATGTCCATCCCCTCCATGATTCCATACTTACTCACTACTTGTCTTGATTTGTTTCCCTCAAATATCTAAATTGTCTTATGACTTATAGTTTCGTATTAATTGTTGCCTTCATTGAAGTAGTTTCACTTGTATGTGTTGTTAAAAGTAGATACCATTGAGTTGGTAAAGTTGAGACATCCGAGTAGTTCGAGCCTCTTGATTATCATGTTATTCTCCATTGCTCGTACATTTGTCCTCTTGATGTATGATTTCTTGTAAATCTTAGTTATTGAGTTACTATTGTTAATTGACATTATTTGGGTTGCACGCCGCAACGAAAATTGAAAAGAAATGAATTGAAAAGGCGGAATAAGGATGGACTATGATATTGACAGATGATTATATGGAGGGGGTGGGTTGCGTGCCGCAACAGATTTGTTTAAAGTTTATATTGTGGGATCGGGTTGCACGTCGCAACATGTTGATGAAAGTTATATTTGTTGTGATTGTTGAATTGGCATCGGTTGTTGAGATGAGTTATATGACTGGTTATTCGGGACTCCCTGCTGGTTGATTTGAGTCTCATCACTACTTCGTGGAGGTTAGACTCGGCACTTACAGAGTATATGGGATCGGTTGTACTCATACTACACTCTGCACTTCTTGTACAGATACCGGAGTTGGTCCTAATGGCGTACCATAAACTTGCTCTAATCCAGCTACCCAGAAGAGACTTGAGGTATAGCTGCACTACGACCGTAGCTCCGAAGTCCCTTTCTACTTCTTTTAGTTGTTCATTTTATTCAGATAGTTATGGTTATTTCAGACCATTATTTGTAGTATCTTAGACGCTCATGAATTTGTGACACCAGATCCGGGGTTATATTTGAATTTCGTCACTTATTACCTTATTTATCTTATTTTAGACTATTCACTTTCCTTATTGTTATCGAATTTGAAGTTTGTTAAAAATAGTTAATAAATACATCTAACGTTAGCTTGCCTAGCAAGTGAAATGTTAGGCGCCATCATGGTCTTGAGGGTGGAAATTTCGAGTCGTGACATACGTATGTTTGGTTGGGTCCCGGGTGACCCGAGCGCGTTTCGGCGCATTATATAAAACAATTGGAAAATTTGGTCTTAAACTTAAAGGTCGAAAGTTTTGGTGATCGAATTGTGATTTTAGATGTTGTTTTGATGATTTGAGAGAGCGAGCGAGCTAATACGATGTTATTACACTTGTGTGCATGTTCGGTTTGGAGCCCAAGGGGCTCGGGTGAGTTTTGGATGCATTGCAGATTGATTTGGAACTGCTCATGCACAACAGTAGGTGTGTTCAGGTTGCATGTCTCGCATTAGCAAAGACCTGATCACAATTGCGAGCCTCGCAAATGTGAATTTGGGATTGGGATTGAAGACTTCGCAAATGCGAGAGCTGCAACCCGAACACACCTACTGATGTGACCTTGGACAGGCGGTTTGACGCATTTACGACCTTGGAGTCACTTTTGTGACTTGGAGCTAGGGGATGGCAGTGTCGCAAATGTAAAGCTTAACTCGCATTTGCGATGAAGGGACTCTTCGGAATTGCGAGGGGAAAGTCGTATTAGCGACATTTGTGGGTCTGTTGCACCGATCGCTTTAACGATTAGTGTTTCGNACTTTTACGATTAGTGTTTCGCAATTATGACATATGCAGTTGGGTAAAAGTTGAAAAAATGGGACTTAGCTCATTTTACACTATTTTTCAACCCTAAACACTATAGAGGTAATTTTGTAAGAGGAATTTCTTCCCAAATGCATTAGTAAGCAACTTTAACTTGTTTGCAATCAATTTAATTATTTTTTCATGAATTTTATCATCAAATCTATGAAATTCAATGTAGAAATTAGGGTTTTGAGCAGAATTTAGAAATTTTATAAAATTGAGATTTAGAACTCAAATTAAAGTCGAATTTCGAAATAAATCACATATCCTGGCTCGGGGGTGAATGTGTAATTGGGATTTGGTCTTAATCTAATATTTCGACCACGTGGGCCCAGTTGAATTTTTGTTAACTTTATCAGTTTAGCTAAAGATTGAACCTTTTTCATCTGTAGGCAGTTTCTAAAGCTTATTTAGAATTGTTTGAATGATATTTGGCTAGATTCAATTGATTTGGAGGCTTGTTCTAAAGAAAAAGTTGTGGTTGATTATTGATTGCATTCCAGAAATAGGTAAGTGTCTTGCCTAGCTTTGTTGAGGGAACTTTTTCTAATAAAATGATATTGTTTGCTACATGCGGAGGGTGATGTACATGCGAGGTGACGAGCGTATATGCATGTGCCAGGGTTATCCATGCACGGGGTAGATTTTAAGATTCTTTGTGCCTTGTTGGACTATGTGATTTTCTTGCCTCATGTTTTACTTGATTTATACAATAGTATGAATGCAAATTTCAATGCTAGAAACCATGATTCAACCTATTACAACTTGATTGAAAAGGATAGACTCTTTGTGAAACTTTTGATGTGCTAAATTCGATCATCACTATACCTAATCACAAATACATGTCTATGACCGTTATTGAGAGGTATCTGGATTCCATACTTATGTTGAAGAGTATGTTTGAGCTTTGTCAAAATGCTTGAACAATCGGGTTCTTGAAGTTTAATTTATTGAATTATTTATTGGTATAAGAGCTGTGATTGATATTTAGGTGGTATATTTTCTTAACCACTATTCTTGATGTTATCCATGCTTCTTACCTTGCTTGTTGTTGATATACATGTTATTGTTGAGGAAGAGTGTAAAGCACGAAGGGTGATACCATGCCATTGCATATACATTATCATGTGAGAAAGAGTAAAAAACATGAAGGTTAATGTCATGTAATTGCATATACATTATCATGCGAGGAAGAGTGTAAATCACGAAGGGTGATGGCGTGCCATTTTATATACATTATTATGCACGAAGGATAATGTCGTGCCATTCTTCATAAATGTACTTTTTTTTTTTGAAAAGTACTTTTGACAAAAATACAGTTATAGCCTATTTGGTCAAACTTCTTTTCTACCAAAAATACTTTGTTTTGGCCAAACGTATTTTTTTTTTAGTAGTATAATGTTTGACCAAAATTTTAAAAGGGGAAAAGTGCTTTCGAGTAGAAGCAAAAGCATCTTTTGAGAAATTTAAAAATAATAGTTTTTTTTCCCAAAATATTTTTTTGAAAAGCAATTTTGAGAAAAATACATTTAGAAGAACATTTTAAAAAATTTGATCAAATACTAGTTATTGCTCAAAAGTGCTTTTCAAATTAATTAGTCAAGCACAAACTACTTTTCATCAGAATTATTTTTTTAGAAAGCACTTTTTAAAATAAAAGTGATTTAGAAGCTTGGTCAACATGCTATTAGAAATATTTTTGGAAAGCTTGGTCAAACACTAATTGTGGGTCGAAAGTGTTTTTCAAATTAATTAACTACACATAAATTATTTCTCACCAAAAGTAATTTTTTAAAAAGTATTTTTGAGAACAACACTTTTCAAAATAAGTTGGTTTTAAAAGCTTGACTAAACATTCTATTATTTTCCAAAAACAATTGTAAGTCGAATTTCAAACATACATATTTGATATTTGGAGGTTCTGTGAGGTGTTTGGAGGTTAGGGGGTACCTGTGGCATACATTAGGGATATTAAGGATATGTATGAAGGAGCTAAGACCCGAGTGAGGACAATGGGAGGGGACTCAGATCACTTTCCAGTTATGATGAGGTTGCACTAGGGGTCAACCCTCAGCCCTTTTTTATTTGCCCTCACAATGGACGCATTGACGCGCCACATTCAAGGGGAGATGTCGTGGTGCATGCTATTTGTATATAACATTGTGCTGATTGAGGAGACGTGAGACAGTGTTAGCGATAAGTTAGAGGTTTGGAAGCAGACATTAAAATCTAAAGGTTTCAAATTGAGCATGACCAAGACATAATACTTGGAGTACAAGTTCAATGATGCGACTTATGAAACGGACGAGGTTGGATTCACAAGTCATCCTTGGGAGAGGAAGTTTCAAGTATCTTGGGTCAGTTATATAGAAGGGTAGAGAGATTGATGAGGATGTCACACATCGTATTGGGGCGGGGTGTTTGAAATGGAGGCTTGCTTCTGGTGTTTTATGTGACAAGAAGGTACCACCAAAATATAAAGGTAAGTTCTACATGACGGTGGTTAGGCTGGCTATGTTGTATGGGGCTGAGTGTTGGCCAGTTAAGAAATCACATGTCTAGAAGATGAATGTAGCTGAAATGAGAATGTTGAGATGTATGTGCGGGCATACCAGGATTGATAGAATTAGAAATGAAGTTATTCAGGACATGATTGACATAGCCCCTATGAAGGACAAGATGCGGGAAGATAGAGTTAGATGGTTCGGACATGTGAAGAGGAGAGGCACCAGTGAGGAGGTGTGAGAGGTAGACCTTGGAGGGCATAAAGAGCGGTAGGGGTAGGCCGAAGAAGTACTGGGGTAACGTGATTAAACAATACATGCCGATGCTTTAGATTACCGAGGACATGACCATTGACAGAAAAAGGTGTGTAGGTCGAGAATTAGGGTAGAAGGCTAAGTGGCCGAGTTGTTTTTCTTGGTCTTACTAGTAGATTAGTACATACTCTCGTCTTGTTTTTAGTCTTATTATTGCTTGTTGTTGCTTTCGTTTTGGTTATCTTACTATCTTGTTGTTTTCGATGCTTCTTTTCCATGGCTCCTCATTTTTGTTTCTCGCAGTTTATTTTTCATTATTATTGTGCTATGGCTGCACTGAGCTAGGGGGCTATTGGAAACACCCTCTCTATCTCCACGAGATAGGGGTAAAGTTTGTGTACAAACTATCCTCCATAGACTCCACTGTGTTGGATTACACTGAGTTTGTTATTGTTGTTATTGTTGTTGTTGTTATATTTGATATTTGACCTTGGTAGGTATAATAATTGGAAGTTTGGCTTGGCCAAACTTCAAATGCAAATTTTAATAACTTCTATTACGTATGTCTAACGTTAGTTATGAATTGATTAAACTTAAAAAAATGATGACTATAATTTAAATAATGGTCCCAAAATCAACTATATGTGCACTTGCCGAGAGGCAGATCGAAGATTTAAACTCTATGAGTTCAACTTTTAAGGTTTTTACTACATAACTCATTATATCCTTAAAGTTATGGGTTCATATCTATAATTTATTGCGGCTGTAGTGATTTTTGACATATAAATTTGTACTCCACATCGAAAGTTATGGGTTCAATTGAACCGGTATTATAAGGCTGTATACGCACCTTTACTTGCCCCTCCTTTTTAAGTCCACAATATCTCAAAATAAGGTACTAGCAGGATACATCTAGAATTGAAAAATGAAAGAAAAGGTAACCTCCAATTTGGTTAATATCACTAAACTAATTAGAACTATTAATTTATCAGTTTTTCCTTGTGCATAACCTCCTTCTTTTTT
>AWOL01S0265994.1:0-14114 GCA_000715115.1 Nicotiana otophora
GCTAAAAGTGACCGTTTTTCAAGAGAGGTGATGAAACTGTGGTCAGATGTTATGGTAACAACTGTTTTTTTCCCTCTGTTTGGCATTCACTTCTCATTTTCTTGCATATCAACCATTTTAGAAGTGACTTAGGACACAGATAATATTGGTTTGTTCTGATGCTTTTGCAGTCTTTTCGTGCAATGTTAGTCTTTCAAATGGAGGAAACTATATCTGAAATCTCATGTTCTTGACATTATTGTGCTAAGTTTCCTTTTAACCTATGAAAGAATTCTGGGTTAGTTCAAATCAACTGCATTTGTACCCTGAGTGTGGCAGGAGAGGTGGCAATGTAAGGAACAAGTTCAATGAGGTCTAAGCTTCTTTTGAGTGTTTGCTGCGATTGCTCTCTATATAACTTATAACAAATTATACACTTTCTGGATGGTGTGTATTGCTATTCTTTAAAATTGTACTCTCTCCGTTCTGAATTAGGTGTCTGAATTGTTTTGGACACGACTATTAAGGGGAAAATTGGATTCTGTCTTAGTTGAATGAAAGGGTGTCCGAAAGCTGAGGTAAAGTGCACAAGGAGAATCCGAGTTGCTGCGAGAATTCGTTACCTGGTTCCAAAATGAGAGAATATTTCTCCTAGCTGTTCCGAATGAATAGGCGGCTGAAGTATTCATCAAGGGTCTGGATCCGAGAAGTTCAGACGCTTCCCGGAAATTGAAGGAAAGCTTGCTTGAATTTCAAGCAATGACTTGGGCGGATGTTCACAACCGGTACGAGTAAAGGATAAGGATCGAAGATGATCAGGTTGGCTTCCCCTCGTCGGCAAAAGGACGGGAGAAGAATAGAGAAAAATCAAAAGACGATTTTGACACAGACAAACGGTCTTCGAGGGGTCGGGTTTTTCCCTACGAATGGATCGGAGGCCGTGACAGAGGCTTCCGGTCAGCAGACATGTTCGTCACTGACAGAAGGATTGATCACGGTCGGAACAATAGATCATTGCAGGACAAAGAAGCGTCATGTACGCAGGATCCTTCCTTCCCCAGGCTGTCAGACTACAATTTCAACGTCCGCTCCCAAAGCCGATGAGATCTGATCCTAGCCCGAGGGATCCCAACTTGTAGTGTGAATACCATAGGATGAATGGCCATCAGACTGGGAAATGCTAACATCTCCGAAGAAGTGGTGACACTGTTGAAGAATGTGCACCTCAGAGAGTTTTTAAGTGACCAGGCCAAGAATAACTATGGTCGCAACCGAGATAACGCGGAACTCTCAAAAGCAAGAGAAGATCCTCCGCGCCAGACGATCAACATGATCTTCGGGGGGAATGAAATCAACGGGGTCACCTTCTCGACAGCAAAAATACTAAATTATCAATAACATATAGCAACAAACTCAGAGAAGTTGCTGAAGACAACCTCACTTTCACGAAGGAAGACGCAGACGGATTATTGCTACCACACAACGACGCATTGGTAATTTTTTTAAATGTGCTAGACTTTAAAATTAAACGTGTTCTAGTGGATCCAGGAAGTTCGGACAATATCATACAATGGAGAGTATTGGAGAAAGCTAAACTCACCGGAAGCATCATTCCGACCACAAAACTCCTCGTCGAATTCAACCTTGCAAGCGTGACAACTCGAGGAGAGATTTTGTTGCCCACGAATGCTGAAGGGGTGATGCAAACTACACTTTTTGAAGTGGTGGATGGTGACATGGGATATAATATTATTCTGGGTAGACAGTGGTTGCACGAGATGAGAGTTGTACCATCAACATATCATCAGCTGCTGAAATTCCCAACACCCAAAGAATTAAATAGATAAGGGGCAACCAACCGGCGGTGATGAAGATGAATGCGATTTTGATTTCCAGTAGCAAAGGGAAGGAACATGTGGCATAGCAACTACAGGAACCAGCACCCGCTCCCGAATAGAATGAAGTTAGCCCGGAGGCAGAGGCATCAGAATCTTATCAGGTGCCAAGGTATTTCCAGGCATTAGAAGAAACGAATACAACAAAATCCACAATGGAAGAGATCGAGCAAGTTGCATTGTTTGAAGAGTTCTTAGAATGGAAATTCCACTTGGGGACAGGAATGCTCCCCGAGCTCAGGTCTGGATTTATTGAATTTCTTAAATTTAATGCCGATTGTTTTGCTTGGTCGCATGCGTGCATGACAGGTATCCCAATGGAGTGGGTCGTACACAAGCTAAGTCTGTAGACAAAAGAAACGCCCTATTGCGGAGGCCAGGAACAAATTCGTCAAGGAAGAGGTAACTCGCTTACTCGATATCGGTTCGATCCGAGAGGTAAAGTATCCAGACTGGCTAGCTAATGTAGTAATATTTCCTAAGAAGAATAATAAATGTCGCATGTGAGTAGATTATAAAGACTTGAATAAGGCATGCCTGAAAGACTCTTTCCTACTGCCAAACATCGATCAAATGATTGATGCTACGACCGGGCACGAGTTAATGAGTTTCCTCGATGCTTATTCTGGGCACAACTGTACCTGGAGGATCAAGAAAAGACTTCGTTTATAATGAATTTTGGCACATATTGCTATAATGTGATGCCCTTCGGGTTGAAGAACGCCGGAGCCACTTATCAGAGGCTCGTAAACAAGATGTTTGAAAAACAAATACGTAAACAAGATGTTTGTATAGACGATATGCTCGTTAAGTCTTTGAATGCAGGTGATCACCTTAAGCATCTGCAAAAACTTTTGACATCTTAAGGAAGCATAACATAAAGCTTAACTCCGAGAAGTGCGCGTTCAGGGTCAGCTCCGGTAAGTTCCTAGGATTTCTGGTATCACAAAGGGAGATCGAGGTAAACCTCGATAAGATCAAGGCCATCGAATATATTCCGGATCAGCTGTCAAGCGTGAAAGAAGTCCAAAGGCTCACAGGGAGATTGGATGCTTTGAGCAGATTCATTTCTCGGTCATCAGAGAAATGCCACCATTTCTTCGCACTACTTAAAAAGAAAAACAACTTGTAATGGACCCCAGAATGCCAACAGGCTTTGAGAGATTTGAAAAGGTACTTGTCAACCCCTCCATTACTTTCGAAACCAAAGGAAGGTGAAACACTGTTGGTCTACCTCGCAGTCTCGGAAGTAGCAGTAAGTGCAGTTTTGGTCAGATAGGATGAAGGTACGCAATCTCCCATTTATTACGTTAGTAAAATTTTAACGAGAGCAGAAACTCGCTACCCGCACTTGGAGAAGCTGGCCTTAACTCTCGTAATCGCCATCAGAAGCTGAGGCCCTACTTCCAATGTCACCCAATAGCTGTGATGACCACATTTCCCCAGCGGAATATCCTTCACAAACCCAAACACTTGGGTAGGCTGGCCAAATGGGCCGTCTAAATGAGTGAATTCGACATAGAATATAAACCAAGGATTGCGATTAAGTCACAAGTCTTGGCTAACTTTGTGGCTGATTTAAGTCCGGGATTGCTGCCTCTAGCAACCAAATAGGCAGTCATGGTGTTAGAATCGACATCGAGAGTTTGTACCTTATTCACGGACGGATCCTCTAACGTAAAAGGGTATGGGATTGTCATAATATTAACTACGGCTTCGGGAGAAACCCTAAGGCAAGCCATCAGAACGGCACCTTTAACTAACAATGAAGCAGAGTATGAGGCTTTGATTGCAGGACTCAAACTGGCAGAGGGACTAGATTCTAAGGTCACAGAAATCAAGTGCGACTCACAGTTGGTGGTAAATCAGGTTTACAGAATCTTTGAAACCAAAGAAGAGCGCATGCAACAATACATGGTCAAGGTCCAGGATCTGCTGGCTTGNAAAGCTTAACTCCGAGAAGTGCGCGTTCAGGGTCAGCTCCGGTAAGTTCCTAGGATTTCTGGTATCACAAAGGGAGATCGAGGTAAACCTCGATAAGATCAAGGCCATCGAATATATTCCGGATCAGCTGTCAAGCGTGAAAGAAGTCCAAAGGCTCACAGGGAGATTGGATGCTTTGAGCAGATTCATTTCTCGGTCATCAGAGAAATGCCACCATTTCTTCGCACTACTTAAAAAGAAAAACAACTTGTAATGGACCCCAGAATGCCAACAGGCTTTGAGAGATTTGAAAAGGTACTTGTCAACCCCTCCATTACTTTCGAAACCAAAGGAAGGTGAAACACTGTTGGTCTACCTCGCAGTCTCGGAAGTAGCAGTAAGTGCAGTTTTGGTCAGATAGGATGAAGGTACGCAATCTCCCATTTATTACGTTAGTAAAATTTTAACGAGAGCAGAAACTCGCTACCCGCACTTGGAGAAGCTGGCCTTAACTCTCGTAATCGCCATCAGAAGCTGAGGCCCTACTTCCAATGTCACCCAATAGCTGTGATGACCACATTTCCCCAGCGGAATATCCTTCACAAACCCAAACACTTGGGTAGGCTGGCCAAATGGGCCGTCTAAATGAGTGAATTCGACATAGAATATAAACCAAGGATTGCGATTAAGTCACAAGTCTTGGCTAACTTTGTGGCTGATTTAAGTCCGGGATTGCTGCCTCTAGCAACCAAAGAGTCAGTCATGGTTAGAATCGACATCGAGAGTTTGGACCTTATTCACAGACGGATCCTCCAACGTAAAAGGGTATGGGATTTTCATAATATTAACTACGGCTTCGGGAGAATCCCTAAGGCAAGCCATCAGAACGGCCCCTTTAACTAACAATGAAGCAGAGTATGAGGCTTTGATTGCAGGACTCAAACTGGCACGGGGACTAGATTCTAAGGTCATAGAAATCAAGTGCGACTCACAGTTGGTGGTAAATCCGGTTTACAGAATCTTTGAAACCAAAGAAGAGCGCATGCAACAATACGTGGTCAAGGTCCCGGATCTGCTGGCTCGATTTCGGGAGTGGTCGATTACTCACATCCCGAGGGAATAAAATGCAGAAGTAGATGCACTGGCTAACCTTGGCTCGTCAACGGAAATGAAGGGATCAAAGTCCGAGATAGTAGTACAACTGATGCACTCGGTCCTAGATGCAGATAGCTATTACGAGGTAAATACTACTAATTTGGTCTGGTACTGGAGGAATGAGATCATCGATTATCTCGAACACGAGAAATTTCCTGAAGATTCCAAGGCGTCTCCGGCGCTACGTGTCAAAGCAACACGTTATAGCTTTAAAGGAGGACAATTGTACAAAAAATCTTTCCAAGGCCCGCTGGCACGATGTTTGGGAGCATCCGAAGCAAATTATGTTATGCGAGAAGTCCACAAATATATATGCGGAAACCATTCGGGTGCAGATTCTGTAGTACTAAAACTGGTAAGGGCAGGATATTATTGGCCCCGCATGGAACAAGATGCCAAAGCTTTCGTGCAAAGATGCGATGCCAACGTTACGCACCGCTAGTATATCAACTGGCAAAACCACTACATTCAGTCCTATTTCTGTGGCTGTTCATGAAGTGGGGAATGGACATCGTCGGACCGCTGAAACCGGCTCCCAGTAAGGTAAGATTTCTTTTGATTTTAACTGATTATTTTTCTAAATGGGTGGAAGGAGGTCCTTATCAGAAGATCGGTCAACGTGAAGTGGTGGATTTCTTGTGGGAAAACATAATCTGCAGGTTCGGAATATCAAAAGAGATAATATGCGACAATGGGCCGCAAATTATCGGCGCAAGGATCACAAGGTTCCTTGAAGATTTGAAAATAAAGAGGACCACATCTTCACCCTATCATCTGAGCGCAAATGGTCAAGTGGAGTCAACGAACAAAGTGATCATACAAAACCTCAAGAAAAGGTTGGAAGCAGCTAAAGGTAAATGGCCTGAGGAACTACCCGGAGTTTTATGGGCATACTGAATGACGGCCAAGTCAAGCACAGGGGAAACTCCCTTTTCCCTTGTGTACGGAGTTGAAGCCTTGATTCCGGTGGAAGTAGGGGAGCCTACCTTAAGGTATTTCCAGGAAAGTGAAGAAGCAAACAATAAAGCGATGTTGGTCAACTTGGAGTTACTTGATGAGCGCAGGGACTTGGCACATGTAAGGATGGCGTCACAAAATCAGAGAACGGAAAGCATACTACAAAGAAAGTTTCAAAGGAAGTAATAAGACCTTTAATAGCAAGGCACACAAGCGAAGAACCACTCCGGGGCTGTTAGATAATCTTTGGCTCTATAGCAAAATTCCCACCGGAAAAATAATTTGCTATAAATAAAAGATTACCCGACCGTTCACAAGCGCAAATCATTAGAGGATTGTTAGATAGTCCTTTGCTCGATAGCATAAACTCCTAAGGGGAAGCAAAGTTTGTTACCGAGTGGATGATTGTCTAGCAATTAATTAGTATAATCCTTGAAGGTGAAGATTCTCAGTGTTCCAATTCGCATTCTTCGCATTTGAACGCGAGGGGGGAGGGATGATATGAGAATGCAACAACAATGACTGCTATGTCGACTCGAGCACGAAAATAGGGAACATAATTATGTCATAAGGACAGGGGACTGCGCGGCCAGCCCCGTAGAAACAAGTTATACAAATTAGCCACAAGAAATGACAATTTCTCTTTAACATAACGAATGCTTATGTATTTTTTGAAAACGAAAGGAATAAAGTAAATTCCTTTTATTTTCCATATTGTTTCTTGTCTGATCGATGAATTGATTTTATCATTTGAAAGTTAAACAAGTACTTCAAATGCTAGTGCCGTAATGAATATGAGACGTCCTCTTCAAGAGCACCATAAACATAAGAGGGCCCTCTCTTATGAAAACCTTCATGTTAAAGGATTGATTTCGGTAGAACTTATGCCCAGAATCTAAATACTTTCAGGGAAAAATACACCCAAGGTTTCACATAATAAGATGCAAATAGTTAAACTTGCGCAAAACTCTTAAGCAAAAAGAAGAGAATGCAAAGATTAAAGATTGAATAAATTTTCAAATGAAGAAAGAATCAGACAATACTTGCTGCTGTTAGATAATGCTCTTCGCGATCGCGAAGACTCGTATGTGATCGCGTAAGTTCAGGAAAATATACTTCACGAACGCGAAGCAAATGCTGCGAACGCGAAGAAGAAAGCTGGTCAACTACTGTCAGGTGCCCTACGCGAACGCGAGGTTTGGTTTACGATCCCGATGCTTTTCAGCATTACTGTTCGCGAGTGCAAGCTTATGTTCGGAAAAGTGATTCACTCAAATCTGGGCATAAATTTGAGTAGTTCTGGAATTTCACGTGTTTGACCCCAAACCATTTAATACACGACCTAGCTGATCTTTTGGATTATTTTCAGTATTTTGACTAGAGAACACACGTTTTGGAGCTAGGGTTCTTGTACACACACTTGGGCCTTGAAGATTTGAAGCTTTTGGTTGAGAATTTCTTACCCATTTAGGTTCATTTCTTCATTTCCTTGCTTTGTATTAAATATCTAAGTGTGTAGTATTTTTTCCAACACTTGAATCTTATTTATGGGAATATTCATATTTAAAGTGTGGATTAAATCTCTTGTTGTGCTTATGTATTGAATAATTTTTATTTATTATGAAGTGAGTTATTGTTTCTTTAATTATTCTTGTTCTTTAATGTTTCCAAAGGGATTAGATAATCCTAGGACTCTCCCATTCACTTCGAATTAATTTTGGGAAAGATAATTTGGGGTTGGGAAAGATTAATTAACAAGAACTTGAGGCGTTAACCCTCACTTTATAGATTCTACCTAGGGATATAATTGAACTACTTGTAGCCGTATTCGGGTGTGCTTAATCTCTTAATTGTTTTAGGGATAATTCAATTAGGAAGTCTTATTAGTCTTCGGAAGAAGCTAATATAGAATTATTACCCGAGGCTGATTAACATAAACTCACTCATATTTATAAAATCGTAAAATACATTGGATCGTTACTTGAGTATAATTCCCAATGCATCCATGCTTGTAGCCATTGTTCATTTTACTTGCTTTCTAGGTTAGTTTATATTTTCGCAATTAGTTATAAATACTTTTTCAAAACCCTTCTAAGTGTTTGACTTAGCATAATAAGTGATAATTCTCTTACACGCCTAATCTCCTACATATTATTCTCTATGGGATTCGACCCCGACTTAAAATTGGGTAAATTATATTGCATGTGTTCGTGTCCATTTACTTTTTAGTAGTGGATTTGGACGTCATCAAAATTGGTGCTGTTGCCGGGGACAAGAAAAAGCTTTAAGATGGTTTTGATTTGCTTGAGGACAAGTAAAAGCTTTAAGTTGGGGGTATTGATGAGTGGTAATTTTACCATATATTCTATTCTCTTTTATTTAGTTTTTGTGTCCTTTAATTATAAAATGAGGTGATTTAGGGTGTGCAAGCCGTATCTAGTAAAGTCTTGTTTATGGGTATGTCGTGCACCATACTTATAAATATAAGGCTACAGGATATTTAGGATGGATACCCTTCTTTATGATCTAGATCGTGCGATAGAGCTGAGTCATAAGTATACGCTTCTAATCCCTATATTCTTTATGTTTATAGCGATTCCTACCATGAGACGTTAGGCACTCGTTCAAGGATTGAATGAAGAAGCAGGAGAAGGTACCAGTCAGGTGCCACATGACCCTATGGGTTAACATGAACCTCACGATGAGGCAGATACTTAGGTTTCGAGGATAGCACCACCACCACCCCTAGAACAACATTGAGAAACTAATGTACCTCCTATTCCTCCTCGGGTTACTTCTGACCAAGATGCAGATATGAGAAGTGTAGTACAATTGTTGATTCTATTGGTGGCCTCTCAGGACCAACAACAGGCCCCTACCCCAGTAGATAGAGTAGTCAGTTCGAGAGTTCGAGATTTCATAAATTTGGAACTCCCGGTATTCACAGGAACAGATCCGAACGAAGATTCCCAGAATTTTCTTGATCATATGCAACAAATATTACGAGTTATGCATGCCACTGATATTGAGTCTGTGGAGCTTGCCTCTTACATATTACGGGATATAACTGTGACTTGGTATGAGACTTGGGAACAGTTTAAAGGATCTCTAGCCCCTGCAGTAGGATTGAAGGAATTATCTGAGGCATTCTTGTAGCAGTATTTGCCCATTGAGCTCCACCGAGCAAGACAAGATAGATTCTTACAGTTGGAGCTAGGCAATATGAGTGTCTGAAAGTATAGCATGCAATTCAACTCCTTGGCTAGGTATGCTCCATCAGTTGTGGCAGAGATGAGTGACCGAGTACATCGATTTATAAGCGAATTAGGACCACATTTGATTAATGAATGTACCACTGCTTCCTTGAATCTAAACATGGACATTGCCCATATTCAAGCCTATGCGCAAAACTTTAAGGATCGTAAGAGGCAACAACGAGTCGATTGAGAGCATGACTGGGGCCAACATAAAAGAGCCTGGTCTACAGGTAATATGGAGAGTTACGAGGTGAGTTTAGACCTCCGTTTCCTCGGCATCTGCCTCATCCTGTTGCTAGTGCGACATCAAAGTTCCAGGGTCAGTGACGTGATCAGACCACCTACGCCAGTCAGGGTCAGAATCCCCGAGGATAGAGCTCATAATATGTTGAACACCTTAGTAAGATGAGGCCCCCAGCGCCATATTGTGGTCGATATGGTAGGAATCACTTTGGCATTTGCCGCTAAGGTCCACATATGCTATTTTTGTGGGCAGCCCGGTCACATGATGCAATTTTGCCGTGTATGGAATGTGGGAAATATGATGCCGCGAATAGGGTCTGTAGCAGCTTCCTCTTCATCGGAATGACCTCGTGAGCATGGTATGCAGTCGCTGGGGAGAATAGGTAGAGGTAGAGGTGGAGTGTCTAGCCCGAATGGACAACAGAACCGTATTTATACACTATCAGGACGACAGAACCTAGAGTCATCACCAGATGTGGTTACATGTATATTATATCTATTCTCCATTAATGTGTATGCTTTGATAGATCCAGGATCTACCTTATCTTATATTATTCTTTTGTTGCTGGTAAATGTGGTAAAGAGCCTGAATTGTTACGACAACCGTTTGAGGTGTCCACGCCCGTGGACAAGTCCATGGTAGTTAGACAGGTATATCGAAGTTGTGATGCGACAATTTGTGATCACCACACCTTGGCTGAATTGAATGAATTGGAAATGACGGAATTTGATGTTATTATGGGCATAGACTGGCTAGCCTCATGTTATGCTACGATGGATTGTTGGAAGAAATTTGTTCGCTTTAACTTTCCAGGAGAGCCCGTTATCGAATGGAAGGACGATGTTGCAGTGCCAAAAGAGAAGTTTATTTCTTACCTTAAGGCTCGAAAGATGATCACGAAAGGGTATTTCTATCATTTGGTATGAGTGCAAGATACGGAGGCAAGGCCTCCCACCCTTCAATCGGTTCTGGTTGTTAGTGAATTTCTCGATGTGCTTCCTGACGAGCTCCGGGATATCCCACCCAAGAGAAAGTGCATTTTCCATCGACGTACCACCTGACACACAATCAATATTTAGTCCTCCGTACAGGATGGCTCCGGCTGAGTTGAAGGAGTTGAAAGCTCAATTGAAGGATCTTTTAGATAAGGGTTTCATTAGACCCATAACTTCCTCGTGGGAAGCCCCAGTGCAATTTGTTCAAAATAAAGATGGTTCGTTGAGGATGTGTATTGATTATCAACAGCTGAATACGGTGACCATTAAGAATAAGTACCCCCTCCCAAGTATCGACGATTTGTTTGATCAATTGCAAGGCGATAGGTATTTCTTGAATATCGATCTCAGACCTTGAGGATCAAGGAAGTAGATATTCCAAAGACAACCTTTTGGACCAGATATGGCCATTACGAGTTTCTGGTCATGTCTTTTGGCCTAACCAATGCACCAACAAACTTCAGGGATATTATGAATTGAGTATTTAGACCATTCTTAGATATCTTTGTGATCATGTTCATTGAAGATATTTTGGTGTCCTCTTGATCGGAGGCAGATCATGCAGAGCATTTGCGAAAGGTCCTACATACACTCCGCGATCACAAGTTGTACGCCAAATTTTCCCAGTGCAATGTTTTGGTTGAACTCCGTGGCTTTCCTTGGGCATATAGTGTTTCGTGAGGGTATCAAGGTTGATAGCCAAAAGGTTTAAGAAGTCAAGAATTGGCCAAGGACCACAATCCCTACCGAGGTACGTAGCTTCTTGGGGTTAGCCGGTTACTATCAAAGGTTTGCGAAAACGTTCTCATATATAGCTGCTCCGCTAACAAAGTTGACGCATAAGTCAGCAACATTCCAGTGGACAGATGTTTGTCAGGAGAGCTTCCAAGGGTTAAAGAGAAGGTTAACTACAACACAAGTTTTAACTCTTCCAGAAGGACCCGAAGGCTATGTCATATATTGGGATACCTCCAGATGGGATTGGGTAGTGGTTCTGATGCAACACCGTAAGGTTATTGCAAATGCTTCGAGACAACTAAGGAAACACGAGCAGAACTACCCCACTCATAACTTGGAGCTATCAGTTGTTATATTTGCCTTGCAAATATGGCGTCACTATTTGTATGGAGTTCATGTTGACATATTCACTGACCGCAAGAGCTTGTAATACTTATTCAAGCAAAAAGAATTGAATCTAAGGCAACAGAGATGGCTCGAATTGCGGAAGGACTATGATGTGGATATCCTATATCATCCTAACAAGGCAAACATGTTGGTTGATCCGTTAAGTTGGAAATCTATGGGTATTCTATGATATGTGAAAGAGCATAAGTTAGAAATGACTAAAGACTTGTACAAGCTGGCCAATTTAAGCATACGATTGCTCGATACCTGTAACGTATGAGCCATAGATCAAAATACCACTGAGTCCTCATTATTGGTGGAAGTAAAGGCATGGAAATTTAACGACCCAACCTTGGTGAAAATAAAAAGAAGCATGGTGGAGATTCATCGGTCCCGATATTCTATTCACCCGGGTTCAAGTAAGATGTTATCACGATATTCGACAACTATATTGTTGGAATGACATGAAGAGGAATATTGCTGAATACGTCGCATAGTATCTAAATTGCCAACAAGTTAAAGTAGAACATCAGAAACCAGGAGGGTTTCTGGAAAATATGGAAACTCCGACATGGAAATGGGAAGTGATCAACATGGATTTTGTTACCGGGTTACCTCAATCATGAAAAAGGTTTGACTCCATATGGGTTATTGTGGATCGAATCACAAAGTTAGCTCACTTCCTACTAGTTAAAACTACCCTCTCGGCTGAAGATTATGCTAAGTTTTATATTAAGGAAATTATTCGATTTCATGGGGTTCCAATTTCTATCATATCGGACAAAGGTGCCCATTTTATAACTAACTTCTGGAGACCATTCCAAAAGGGATTGGGTACAAAGATCAAACTTAGCACAACTTTCCATCCATAAACAGATGGCCAGTCCGAGCGCATTACTCAAATGCTCGAGGACATGTTACGAGCCTACGTATTAGACTTCAAAGAAAATTGGGAGGATCATCTACCACTCATTGAATTTTCTTACATCAATAGCTATCATGCTAGTATTCAGATTACAACATATAAGGCCCTATACGGACGGAAGTGCAGATCACCTATCAGTTGGTTCGAAGTTCATGAAACAAATTTATTAGGTTCTGAGTTAGTGTGATAGGTGTTGGAAAAAGTGAAAACAATTCGAAATTGATTATTAACCACTCAAAGAAAGCAAAAATCTTACTCGGATAGCCGATAGTGAGATTTGGAATTTGCTGTGGGAGACTACATGTTCTTGAAGGTATCACCTATAAAAGACGGGATGAGATTTGGCAAAAGAGGCAAACTCAACACCCGAAATGTCGGACCATATCGAATTATTCAGAAGGTCAGTCAAGTGGCTTATAAGCTTGAGTAGCCCCCGAAATTGAAGATAGTGCATCCAGTATTTCACATTTCTATGCTTCGAAAGTGCTTAAGCGATCCATACCGATTACCCATATTAAAGACATTCAAGTCACCAAGGACCTATATTATGAAGAAGTTCCGGTGTCTATCCTAGATTGTTAAATGCGTAAGTTACGAGCCAAAGAGGTAGCTTCAGTTAATGTATTTTCGAGGAACAATAATAAAGAAGAAATGACCTGGGATGTTGAACAAGATATGAAATCTAGGTACCCTCATTTATTCCATGATATGGGAGGCGACAATGAGGCCACCATGGTGGGCACGACCTTAGATAACTAAAGAATTTTTGCAAGGAGTTACTACGATCCAACATTTGACGACAAATGTTCAAGGAGGGGGGAATGATGTTACACCCCACACCTAAATAAATCTTGGTAAGCTTGGCTTCTAATGCGGCCAATTGGCCGGCGACGCGTATGGGGGAAGAAGGTGGCTACACATTTTGTTAGACTTGCACCAACTGTTCACCGGGTGTAGTGATCGGGGCGGAGCGACCCATTTTGTATGTAAAGGCAGCAAAATTTCCTAGTCATGGTATAGTATAAAAAGGCAGTGAAACCCACTTCTCCCTCACTCTTGAAGATATCACCTACTTTAGCTTATCCCCAATGCTCTCTAGCCCCTTTAGAATTCCCAAAATGGTTTAAGGCAAGGTCGAAGGATGGATCTAGCAGGATCTATTGTGAATAATCTTGGCATTACCACTAAAATATCTAGTATTTTGTTGTATTAATTCTGGAGACCCGTTAGAAGTAGAGTATCCATCATAGAAGTGTAGCTAGTTGTTCAACAATGTATGTAAGGCAACTTTCTTTCTTTGCATGATTTGCTGTAAGTCTCTATTTTCTGCCCTCTAAAGGATTTCTGTATTGAAGGAATTTGGTTGATTATGTGTCTCTCAGTGACGTTGTTATGATCTTCTACATTCCCGTCAGTAGCACTTAGATCGAAGTCTATAATGTTCTCAATTGGAATCATGTGGTCTTGCACGTGTATATATATATATATATATATAACTTTACCGAGTCGTGCTATAGACGGTCTAGTGCGGCACCTATTGTGTAACCACTGATCAGTTGGGTATGATGAGACGTGATATGAGATATTACCGAGATCTTGTGTGGCCAGGTATAATGATGTATGATGTGAGGTTACAGAGCCCTCTTGAGGCCGGATACG
>AWOL01S0266081.1:0-11977 GCA_000715115.1 Nicotiana otophora
CCCAGGGCATGGACTTGCCTTACTTATTTATATTGTAATGAATTTACCTGGACATGGATCTTGCCCGTATCATTTACATTTGGAAATAAATTTCCCTAGGGCTGGATTGGCCTTATACGATATTGAGTGACTGACTGTAAGTCGATCTGTATATATATATATATATATATATATATGGGTTGGAACACCCCTGGTCCGGATTTCCATAAACAGTGCCGAGTGACCAAATGATTTGTGACCAGTATTACATGAGGTCTTTCCACTGAGATGTCATATTCCTCATATCGTGCAGTATTGATCTATTTCGCTTGTACTGAGTTTAACCGTTGAACTTGAAAGCATGCCTACATTTCTGTACCATTATTTATACTAGACTATATCTACGGAGCTCGTCATTGCTTTCAGCCCAAAGGTTAGTCTTGTTACTTATTGAGTTAGTTGTACTCATACTACACTCTACACCTTGTGTGCAGATCCAGGTGCTCCCGGATGCGGCGGCTGCTTGATTTAGAAGTTAATTATGTTGGGAACTATCAAGGTAGATGTTTGATGTCAGCAAACTTGATTCCCTTCCTGTTTAATAATTGTACTGTTCTATATGTTTAGACAATGATTTTGTTAGTCAGACTTTGTATTCATATTAGATGCTCATGCACTCAGTGACACCGGGTTTTGGGAGTGTTTATATATGTATTTGTGAATTTTCTTTAGCTGAATTTAATAATTTTGTTTTTAAACATAAAAGATATGGGAGTTTATTGAGATTGTCGGCTTGCCTAGCATTGAGATAGGTGCCATCATGACATGTGAGATTTTGGGTCGTGACAAACTAAGATAAAAGTTTAACCAAAAATCCATACAACTCAATATTCTCTACTGTTGACATTACTGGTTTTATTCAATATAAGATCCCATTTGAGATTTCATCAAACTAAAATAAGATTAACTTCAAACATTAACCCAGGAAACAAAGAAATAATCAGATTAAACGACCAAGCATCAATAAAAATAAAATAAAGTTTTATGTCGTCTATTCATTTATGCCGACAAATAACGAGACACATAGATGAAATAACCAGTGAAAAAGATGGAAGAACATACCTTCTATTGCTGAAATTTTAGAGTGGATACAATGGAAATAGAAGCTCTAGAACGGTAATCCTCAAGCGAGCTACATACTAAAACCTTGGACCGAAATCGACGTCGCCGAACAGACTCATCTCTATCAGGTTTGGATGGTGGTATCAAGCTGATTTTCACATTGGGTTGGGGTGTTTTTGCAATGATATAAGGCTGATTTTACGCGACTGAAACAGAGGATTGTTAACCGGCAATTTTCGATCAAAGAAGGAGTGGTTTTGGGGTTGGTTTTGTGACCGTTTTACTGTTGCATTTTGGGTGAATTTGAGATGTGCTTTTGGGGATATTTAAATGGTACTTTGGAGATAGAGAAGGTGCTTTATCTTTTCTCTGTATTTTGTGTGTTTCTTTTTTAGTTCAAAGAAAGAGATGATGGAGGGTTCTCTTATGAGGGGTGCCGGCTTAGTCTTCCAAATGAGTGCATGAGAGCTCCTTTATTATTCTTTTTTAGGGTAACAAAATCTGATGGTATATTGGGCTAATAGATTGGTCTTGGAATGTTGGAGGGTATTGGGTTATAAAATTGGCCCTTTAATTCTACAATTCTTACAATTTGGCTAAAAAAACTTATTAATTTCTTTTCTAAAATAACACCGTAAAAATGAAAAATCAATTCTAATTAATTAAAACAACTATATTATGACATGAAACTATTTTTGGTATTTTCAAGGATTATACTAAAACAAAAATGGGCTAAAAATAATATCTTTCTAAATATGCCTAATACCTGAATTAAATAGAAAAAACAAAACTATTTTAGTAATTTTCAATTTTTGTGCTTTAAAATTAGAATTAAAATTAATAATAAAGTGAAATCCTATAAAAATAAACTCAAATAAATATTCTAAAAATACTAATACTATTAAAGATAATTTTAATGCGCAGGTCAAAATTTACGTGCTTACAAGGTCTACGTGATCTTTGATACCAAAGAAGAACGTATGAAACAGTACGTTGTAAAGGTCCAGGATCTTTTGTAACGATTCCGGGAGTGTTCAATTACTTATATACCGAGGGAGGATAACGTAGAAGCGGATGCATTAACAAACTTAGGATCATCAACGAAAATAAAGGGATCAGAGTCCGGAACAATGGTACAACTGATGGGCTCAAACCTGGATACATATGGTTACTATGAGGTGAATTCGGCTAGTCTAGTCTGGGACTATAGAAATGAAATAATCAACTACATCGAGCACGAGAATTTTCCAGATGATCCCAAAGCATCACAGGCGTTACGCGCCAAAGCTGCATGTTATAGCTTCAGGAAAGGCCAATTGTATAGAAAATCTTTCCAAGGCCCGTTGGCCCAGTGTTTAGGAGCATTAGAAGCTGACTATGTCATGAGAGAAATCCACGAAGGGATATGCAGAAATCACTTAGGCGTAGAGTCTTTGGTGATGAAATTGGTACGGGCAGGATATTATTGGCCTCGCATGGAACAAGATTCCAAAGATTTCGTACGAAAATTTGATAAGTGCCAATGCTACGCACCACTAGTACATCAACCGGTAAAACCCTTACATTCGGTTCTGTCCCCATAGCCATTCATGAAAAGGTGGATGGACATCGCCGGGCCATTGTCACCTGCTCCAGGAAAGGTAAGGTTTCTTTTAATTTTGACAGATTATTTTTTTAAATGGATGGAAGGAGGTTCTTATCAGAAGATCAGAGAACGTGAAATGGTCGATTCCTGTGGAAAAATATAATTTGCAGGTTCAAAATACCAAAAGAGTTAGCATGCGACAATGTGCCAGAATTTATCAGTGCAAAAATTACAAAGTTACTCAAAGACTTGAAAATAAAGAGGTTCACATCTTCTCCTCATCATCGGAGCACAAATGGTAAAGCGGAATCAATGAACAAAGTGATCATTCAAAACCTCAAGAAAAGGTTGGAAGAATCAAAAGGCAATTGGCCCGAAGAATTGCCTGGAGTTCTATGGGCCTACCGCACAACGGCCATATCGAGCATAGGAGAAACCCTATTTCCCCTTGTTTACGATGTTGAAGCCCTAATTGTAACAACTCGGCCGGTCATTTTGAGAGTTATAGCCCTGATCCCTTATTTACTGCTTCTCCCATATCTATTTCTACTATTGTGACTTGCCGTGATGTTTCGTTTTGGTTTTTGGAATGTTTTGGGACACTTAGTCCCTAAATGGAGGTTTAAGCCTTAGGATTTGGACCGTAGTCGGAACTATGTGAACATGAATCTGGAACGGAATTTTGTCAATTCCGTTAGCTCCGTTAGGTGATGTTGGACTTAGGGGTGTGTCCGGATTGTGTTTTGGAGGTCCATAGCTTATATAGGCTTGTATTGGCGAAAGTCGAATTTTGGAGTTTTGGACCGGTAGTGAAAATTTAGATATTGGGGTCAGAATCCGATTCTGGAAGTTAGAGTAGGTCTGTAATGTTGAATATGACTTGTGTGCAAACTATTTGGTCAATCGGACGTGGTTTGGTTAGTTTCGACATCGGTTGTCGAATTTGGAGGTTTCAAGTTCTTTTAAGTTAGAATCGGAGGATGATTTGTGATTTTAGCACTGTTTGATGTGGTTTGAGAGCTCCACTAACTTCGTATGGTGTTTTAAGAATGATTGGTATGTTTGATTGAGGTCCCGGGGGCCTCGGGTGAGTTTCAGATGGTTATCAGATCATTTTTGGACTTGGAAGATTTTTTTGGTGCTGGTTCTGCTGTAATCACACCTACGCAAGGCTGCTCGCAGGTGCGAGCAAATTGGCACAAAAGCAGAATTTGGGCAGTCTGAGCTGGGACCGCAGGTGCGCAAATAATTTCCGCAGGTGCGGCCCTTTATCACAGGTGTAGAGGCAGAAGGGGGTAAGTGATTTGCGCAGATGCGTATATTTTCCGCACAAGCGCACCCGCAGGTGCGAGCCCAAGATCCGCAGGTGCGGAAATACCTGGGCAGTGGTTAAAACCGAAGGGCTTCACGATTTTTGTCATTTTGGACTTTGGTAAACTCGATTTAGGGCGATATTTGAGAGCATTTTCGAGAGATTTCTTGAGTTAAGTCCGTTATGCTTATTTTGATCAATAATCTTGCTTCCCCATTTATTTTTCCACGTAGTTAGTGTGTATTTAAGGTGGAATTTGGGAGTTGAGACTAGGGATTTTGAAAGTTTGAATTGTGGATTTGAAGGACCATTTGGTGTCGGATTTTAGTAAATTTGATATGATTAGACTCGTGAGTGAATGGGCTTTCGAATTTTATGACTTTTACCCGGTTCTGAGACATGGGCCCAACGGGTAATTTTTGAGTTAATTTCAGAATTTTATTAAGGTATTGATTTCATTAATTATATGAGTCTATTATGATTGTATTTATGATATGTAATCGCTTTTGGCTAGATTTGGGCCATTCAGAGCCAGATATTCGCGGGAAAGGCATTGTAACCGATTGATTGAGCTTGGTTCGATATAAGTGGCTTTCCTAACTTTGTGTGGGGGAAATACCCTTAATATTTGGAAATAATGTGATATGTGAGCTCCGTGTACGTGAGGTGACGAGTACGTACACGGGCTAGTTGCGGAAAAACCCGATTTTATTACTACGCAGCAACCTGTTTTCCTTTTATTTTGAGTTATACCATTTTAATGAGTATTAATATAATTTCATTCTTAATTGAGTTATTCCAATATGTGTAGCTACCTTGTTTAGTCTAATACAGCATGTCTACGTGTCTTAACTGCTTATGTGAACTCTGTGCACATGCTTAGTGAATTTGATGCTTCTTCCTTGACTGGTACTTAGTCTAAATCGTAAGATTTCGTGATGTAGTTGTATTTTTATTATTTGCGCTCCATATTTACTTTGGTTCTATGGAACGGTATTTCGGGAGATCCCCCTGTACTGCATACTTACTTTGGGACAATGGTATTCCGAGAGATCCCCCTGTACTGCATATTTACTTTGGGACTACGGAACGGTATTCCAAGAGATCTCCCTGTACTTCATATTTACTTTGGGACTACGGAACAGTATTCCGGGAGACCCCCCTGTCTTGCATATTTACTTTGGGACTACAAAACGGTATTCCGGGAGATCCCCCTGTACTGCATATTTACTTTGGGACTACGGAACGGTATATTCCGGGAGATCCCCCTGTCTTGCATATTTACTTTGGGACTACAAAACGGTATTCCGGGAGATCCCCCTGTACTGCATATTTACTTTGGGACTACGGAACGGTATATTCCGGGAGATCCCCCTGTCTTGCATATTTACTTTGGGACTACAAAACGGTATTCCGGGAGATCCCCCTGTACTGCATATTTACTTTGGGACTACGGAACGGTATATTCCGGGAGATCCCCCTGTCTTGCATATTTACTTTGGGACTACGGAACGGTATTCCGGTAGATCCTCTAGTGTATTTCTGTGTATTGAGTTGTTACCTTCTATGAATTCTTTCTTGTTAAATGTAAGTCTTTATTTTACTGCGATATTTCATTCTTGCCTTGCTGTATTATCATATTCCAGTAGGGCCCGGACCTGACCTCGTCACTACTCTACCGAGGTTAGGCTTGGCACTTATTGGGTACTATTTGTGGTGTACTCATGCTACTCTTTTGCACATATTTTTCGTGTGCAGATCCAGGTGCTACTTATCAGCCGCACTATCAGTGAGCAGGGATAGGTTTGGAGACTTCAAGGTATATCTGCTGCGTCCGCAGACCTCGGAGTCCCCTTCTAACCTTCCCCATGTCCATTATCTTCTGTATTTTCTTTTTATAGACTCTGATGTATAGAGACACTAGATTTTCCTCCTGTAGTTTGTGATTCAAAATGTTTCGGGTTTTGGGATTGTTGTGTATTATTGAATAGTTGGTTAAACTTATATTTTTATTTTATTATTCCGCAAAAATGTCAGGATTACCTAGTTGTAGAGACTAGGTGCCATCATGATGTCACACAGAGGGGAAATTGGGTTGTGGCACTAATCCCGACAGAAGTGTGCGAACCCACTTTGATATATTCTCAGACAAATGGAGAATCGAATGACGAAGCAATGAGAATCAACTTAGAACTGCTCGAGGAACCCAGGGACTTAGCGAATGCAAGGATGGCATCTCAAAAGCAGAGAATGGAGCGATATTATAACCGCAGAGCCAACTTCCGTTATTTTAAAGTAGGAGACCCGGTTCTAAGGAAAGTAACCCAAAGTACCCGGGAGCTCAATGCGGGAAAGCTAGATCCAATATGGGAAGGTCCCTACCAGATTTCAGCTATCACTGGGAAAGGTTCATACGAGTTGGAGAACCATAATGGAGACAAGCTGCCCAACAACTGGAATGTGGCACAACTAAAAAGGTATTATTGCTGATGAACATTATTCAAGCGGAAACTATGTGATGCACTCTTTTTCCCTTCATTCAGTTTTTGTCCCAATTGCGTTTTTTCTGGCAAGGTTTTTAATGAGGTAGCGATAGAAAGCATATTATGAAGACACCAGCAATAAGACCTTTGATAGCAAAGAAACAAGCAAGCTTCTATTCGGGGACGATTAGATAATCTTTGGTTTGATAGCAATTTCCCACTAGGAAGTTAGGTTTGCTATCGAATGGAGGTTACCCGATCGTTCACGAGCACAAATCACTCGAGGACTGTTAGGTATTCTTTCGCTCTATAGCATGGATTCCTAAGGGGAAGTAAGGTATGTTGCCGAATAAAGGATTACCTAGCAATTCATTAGTGGAATCTTCGATAATCCAAGACTTCCAGTGTTCCAATTCGCATTCTTCACATTCGAACACTAGGGGGATGATATGAGGATACGACAATAATGAATGACACGTCAATCGGGGAACGAAAATACAAAAACTAAACGCATCATCGGGACCGGGGACTGCGCAGCTAGCCCTGTAGAAACAAGTTGTGAAAGATATCCACAAGTATTGGCAATTTTTTTTCTTCATAGAAAAATGCTTATGTATTTTTTGAAAATTGAAGGAATAAAATGAAATCCTTTTTCTTTTTATCCTGTTTCTTTTCTTAACGGTGAGCTAACTTTGCCATTTGAAAGTTAAACAAGTACTTCAAATATTACTACCGTAATGAACCGGAGACGTCGTCTTCAAGAGCACCATAAACATAAGACGTACCTCTATGATAAAAAAACCCTCACGTTAAAGGGTTGGTTCCGGAAGAATCAATGCCTAGAATCTTAAATGCCATCGGGAAAAACTACACCCAAAGCCGCATATGAAAAGGACACAAAAAGCAAACTTGCGCAAATATTCATAGAAACCCTCACGTAAAATGGAAACTTGCGCAAACATTCATAGAAAACCTCATGTAAAAGTGATAATACTCATAACTAAAATGCTTCGAAGAAAAGGCATAAAAGACTACACATAGTAAAGTGTGAATAGAACAACATGCGCAGAATGTTTGAGCAAGTGCAAAATTTAAAGACTTGCATGGATATTCAAACTAAAGTAAGACTCAAGCGATATTTGAGCAAACAATATGTATTTATTAAAAGAACGGGCCAAAACGATAAAAGTACAAAATGGGAAAAGAAAGGAAAAGCTAAACTGCAGCACCTCCGGAACCAGGAGGAAGAGAAGTGTTCGCATTCCCGGGAAATGTAGGTAAATCCACCGATGGCTCAACATTTTCCCCAGTTTGGTCTTCAACATCATAGACTTTCGATCCCTTTTAGTTTCTGAAGACTCTCAACCAGAACCAGAAGAACTAGGAGCATCAGACTGCGTCGGGAGTCCATTTTTAGCAGCCAGCTCAAGCTCTCAGGCATTAACAAGTTCGGCATCAACGTCAATGATACAAGCTTTGGCCTCTTCCAAGGTTTTTCTCCTGATGTTGTATATGGAATAAGTTGTTTCAATAGAAAGGGAAGTCGCTCGACACTTAAGTTCTTCTTTGAGTTGGGTAACCTTGACTAACAGTCTTTCCCGGGTGGACCTAGAAGATTTGAGGCTGACGTCGAGGTCGCGGACAGTTGAACAAAAGATCCTATTATGCTCGATAGTTTTCATGTACTTCTCCTCTAGCTAGGCGTGTTTCTCCCCCACAACAGCAAGCTCTTCGATTTTGGAGTTCAAGGTTGCCTCCAAGTTAATCACTCTTTTAGCGGAGGCAACCTCACGATTGATTGCAGCAAGAACGGCGTCCTGGACTTCAGCCCATTTGCCCTTGGCTTCATCAAATCTAACCCTCAGCGGGCCATTCTCTTGGCTAAGGGTTACCACTTTGATGAATATAAAATATTCATATATGGAATGACCCGACAAGTCATTTTTAGAGTTAGAGCCTCGAACCCCTATTAATTTTTTTCCCCATATCTATTTCTGCTATTGTGACTTACCGGGATGATTGATTTTGCGTTCCAGAGTATTTTGGGACACTTGGTACATAAATGAGATCTTAAGCCTTAGTATTTGGACTATTGTCGGAACTGTGTGAAGACGACTCCGGAATGGAATTATGTCGGTTCTGTTAGCTCCGTTAGGTAATTTTGGGTTTAGGGGCGTGCCCAGATTGTGGTTTGGACGTCAGATTTTTGGAATTTTGGGCTGGTAGTGGAATTTTTGATATCGTGGTCATTTTTCAATTTCGGAAGTTGGAGTAGGTCCGTAAAGTTGATTATGCCTTATGCGCAAAATTTGAGGTCAATCGAACTTGATTTGATAGGTTTTGGCATCGGTTGTAGAATTTTGAAGTTTCAAGTTCTTTAAGTTTGAATAGGAGGGTGACTCTATGTGATTTGAGAGATCAACTAAGTTCGTATGGTGTTTTAGGATTTGTTGGTATGTTTGGTCGAGGTCCCGGGGGCCTCGGGCGAGTTTCTGACGCCCAACAGATCAATTTTTGGACTTAGAAGGTTGCTGAAATTTTCTGGTGTCTGAGTTCTTGTTTCCTTATATGCGATCGCGTGGGGTGATCCGCGATCGCGTAGGCTTAGCTAGGTAGAGGATGGAATTGTTCTTCGCGTTCGCGAACATGGGCATGCGAACGCGTAGTAAAGTGAGGTGGTGCTTCGCGAACGCAGAGACAAGGTCTCGATCGCGTAGGGTTAAGTGTATCAAAGCTGGACCACGCGCTTTGCTCATCGCGAATGCGTGCGGATGTTCGCGATCGCGTGAGTAGGGGAGACAGAGCATCGCATTCGCGTGGTGTTTTATGCCATCGCGTAGAGTAAGTTCTGGGGCACAAAAGTTATTCTTCGCGATCGCGAGGCTATTTCCACGATCGCGATTGAGGAATCGTTGGGCAGTGTTAAAGTTTCCAAAAAATGGGGGTTTTGCCATTTGACCAAAAATGTGAGATTGGGAGCTCGGATTTGGACGAGATTTTGAGGGATTTCAGAGATATCCATTGGGTAACGATTCTTAACTCCTTTATGGTTATATCCCACTAATCTATCATTAATTTCCTCTTTAATTTTGGATTTTTGGGGTTGAAATTGGGAAACATTTGGATCTTCTTCAACAAAGTTGCGAGTTTTGAAGGGGATTTGTGGTCTAATTTGAGTAAAGTTTATATGGTTAGACTCGTGAGCGAATGGGTATTCGTATTTTGTGACTTTTACACGATTTCGAGATGTGGGCCCTATGGGCGATTTTTGAGTTAATTTCGGAGTTTTTGTTAAAGTGTTGATTTCACTAATTAGATGAGTCTATTATTGTTATATTTATGATATGTAATTGTTTTAGGCTAGATTTGGGCCATTCAGAGTTGGATATTCGTGGGAAAGACATTGTGACCGATTGATTGAGCTCGGTTTGAGGTAAGTGGCTTGCCTAACTTTGTGTGGTGGAAATCCCCTTAGGATTTGGAACTATTGTGCTATGTGAGCGTCGCGTACGTGAGGTGCCGAGTACGTACATGGTCTAGTTGTGGTAAAACTCGATTTTCTTACCGAGCAGCAATACGTTTTCCTGTTATTTTGAGTTATACCATTTTAATGAGTACTAATCTATTTTCATTCTTAATTGAGTTATTCCAATATGTGTAGCTATCATGTTTAGTCTAATACAACATGTCTACGTGTCTTAATTGTTTATGTGAATTATGTGCAGCATGCTTAGTGAATTTTCTGCTTCTTCCCTAACTGGTACTTAGTCTAAATTGTAAGGATTTCGTGATATAATTGTATTTCTAACATTCGCGCTGCATATTCACTTTGGGACTACGGAATGGTATTCCGGGAGATCCCCCTGTATTGCATATTTACTTTGGGACTACAGAATGGTATTCCGGGAGATCCCCCTGTACTGCATATTTACTTTGGGACTACAGAACGGTATTCTGGGAGATCCTCCTATCCTGTATATTTACTTTGGGACTATAGAACGGTATTTTGGGAGATCCCTATGTACTGCATATTTACTTTGGGACTACAGAATATTATTCCGGGAGATCCCCATGCACATTTACGTTTGGGACTATGAGACGGTATCTCGGGAGATCCCCTGTTGTGATTTCTGTGTACTGAGCTGTTACCTTCTATGATTTCATTATTGTTAAATTTTAGCCTTTATTTTATTGCGGTATTACACTCTATATCATTTTTATTATATATTTGCCAGTAGGGTCCTGACCTGACCTCGTCACTACTCGACCGAGGTCAGGCTTGGCGCTTACTGGGTACCGATTGTGGTGTACTCATGCTACTCTCTGCACATGTGTTCTATGTGCAGATTTAGGTGCACCTTATCAGCCGCACTATCAGTGAGCCCGGACAACCTTAGAGACTTCAAAGATTATAAGCTTTTGTATTCTATTCTCTCATAGATGGTGAGGACACGTACAAGCGGATCTGATGACAGGCACCCACGCCCCCTACTAGAGCCGCGAGAGGCTGGGGTCGGGGTAAAGGCCGAGAACGTCCACGTGGTGCAGCTAGAGCACTCGCACGAGCTGATACAGAAGAGCCCCCAGTAGCTTAAGCTAGAGGGCAGACACCTGAGATACCGGTTCCTGCACCAGCCCTCCAGGAGACTCTAGCCCAGATTCTGAGCATGTACAACACCTTAGCTCAGGCTGGATTGATTCCACTTGCTCCTGCCACATCTCAGGCCGGGGGAGGAGCACAGACTCCCATCGCCGGTACTCCAGAGCCGCGGGTTCAGGTTGACCAGTTCTAGAGATTGTACCAATGCAGTTGGTAGCTCAAAATCAGCCCGATCTTAGGGCAGCAGCTTCTGAGGCAGAGCAGCTCAGACTTGAGAGGTACAAGAAGTACCACCCACCTACTTTTAGCGGATTGGCTACAAATGATGCTCAGGGCTTTCTAGAGGAATGTCATTGTATTCTCCGTACTATGGGCATAGCGGATACAAGCGGGGTTCCCTTTACCACATTCCAACTTAGAGGAGCAGCCTATCAGTGGTGGCATGCTTGTGAGTTGAGTAGTCCGGCTGAGGCAGCTTCACTTACATCGACTCAGTTCTTGGAAATATTTTTGAGAGAGTATGTCCCTCAGAGACTTAGGGAGTCATGGCGCGCGAAGTTTGAGCAGCTACACCAAGGTGCTATGATTGTCAAAGTAAGCAGTTCGCTTCAGTGATTTGGCCCGACATGCACTAGCCTTAGTTGCCGTAGTTCGATAGAGGTTTCGATGGTTTAATGAGGGTCACTATCCCAGCATTCGGAGTAGTATGGCTAGGGACTTGGAGATGGATATTTCTTATCAGCAGGTTTTGGGTATTTCTAGGAGATTCGAGGGCATGTTTTCCCGGGATAGAGAGGAGAGGGAGGGCAATGTCACGCCCCGAACCTAGGAGTGAGACCAGCACCCGATGCCTCACCTAACCTGGCGTACCAAATTGCGACTAAGGGACTCTGAAC
>AWOL01S0266093.1:3554-16051 GCA_000715115.1 Nicotiana otophora
GGGGGGGGGGGGGGGGGAATCAATTGATACCATGTCTTGTTTTAAACAGGGGATGCCCATGAGAGAGCCCATCAGAAGGTCCAATTTCGGACAAGAGCTGACCCAATTCGGATCCCTCTCTTGAATCTAATCGGGGCATTTGCATCTACACCCAGTTTTTGGGTCACCATTTAAATTATAGCTGATTTGCACAAAAAATTATAAGTGTACCCACTTTTCGGATAACTTCAGACATACGGGCCTGAAGTAGCAAAATTTTATGTCTGAAGTTTGAACTTCAGAATTTTTTGCCTGAAGTGTAGCCTTATCAAAGCAAAACTTCAGATATTTTTGCCTGGAATTTGGCCTGACTTGCAAAGGCAATCAGACAAACTTCAGTTCATAGCAAGGGCAAACTTCAGTTCAATTCAGTTCAATTGTGTATGTCTGAAGTTTGAACTTGAGAATTGTTTTGCCTGAAGTTTGGCCTAACTTGCAAAGGTAATGAGGAAAACTTCATTTCATAGTGCAAACTTTAGACAAATTAGTCTGAAATTCTTCAATTTGTAGTGCAATCTCCAAGACAAAATCATCTTGTTATATTTGAACTCAGATAGTGCAAACTTCAGACAATTTGTAGTGCAAATTTCCACATCAGTGATGTTTTGAGATTTTGGCAGCAGTTGAAGAACAATTCTGTGCATAATTTTCATCAGTTATGAAACTGCACAACTGCGATCTTTACTTTTGGTTGGTCAAGGAAAAATGGTCAGCTTAAAATCACTGGCATCCTTTTACACTATTTATCTCAAAAGCACATCCTCTTTGAAAAGGGAGAAAAAAATAATGGGTTTGGTTAGATCCTAAATTGAACTGCTCTTAACCTCATCAAAAAAGAAGAGGAGGAAAAAAGAAGCGCATAGGTCAGGAGGAAGAAGAGGAGGCGTCTGAAGTTGTCAAAATTAGGGTATAGGTTAAATAATTTTAAAAATATGGGTATAGATTAAATGGGGGCGACCAAATAGAGCGCCCCATGCAATTTTTACAATCTAATCCTATGTTAACCCAACCATGGTCCAATACCCCTATGACCCAGCCGACCCGCCACATTTCTTTTTAAAAATCCTCACCCTCCATTCCTTTTAATCCAAGGGACCCAATTAATTCCCACACCCTATATATAAACCTAATTTATCACAAACCCTAATTCCAAAAGACCTAAACGGTCGCACCCCTCTATCCCCACTTCACTGCCGCCGCGTAGCATCGTTGGAGAATTTCAAATCTGGTGACACATTTTTGGTCCCTCCTTTAATGATGATACGAACAAGGAAGAAAAAAATACAAGAACACTAATAAAAAGGATAGAAAGATAGAATTTAGCAAATAACTAATTAGTAAATTGAAAGAACACTTGAAATTTATCTCAAATACCCATTCAATTAAAACCTAATTAACCATAAACTATAGGATAACCCTCAAGGGAAGAATCCCAATAAAGCCACCTTAAAGGTTTTCAACCAACAATGAAATTCATTCATAACACTCACTCAAGGAGTTCCTAATCTCAATATCAAAATAAGCTGAGTCTAAAATGAGAGTCTTAAGGGCTATTCATACTAGGGATCTAAGTATTACAAGTATAGCCACCAAATGTAATGTATTCTTTAATTGTTGATGAAATTGCACATGTAGTCGTCCCGCTATGAAAGTAGCCTCCAATTAGAATTCAAAGTGCTCGATAGCTATCTAGATTGTATCAAATGGTCTCTTGACATTTAACAAACTCCCACTCACTCGAAGATTCCTTCAATTTTCTTTTTTACAAAAATTCGAATTCTTTTTCAGACGGGTATTTGAAAAATTGGAGGCTGTTAGATCAAAGTGTTTTGATCCTACGTTTCCACTTGTCTAAAATCTATCAATTCAAAGAGAATTTTTGGATTTCATAAAGGATTTGATTTTTTGAATGTTGGAGAGGATTTTCGAATTTTGAGATCACACGCGGTTTCTTGGAGGACAAGCATAGAAGCTTCGAGATTTTTCTATTTACAACAATAACGACCCAGTAAAATCCCACTAGTGGGTCTAGGGAGGGTAGTGTGTACGCATACCTTACCCATATCCCGAGAGAGTAGAGAGACTGTTTCCGAAAGACCTTCGGCTCAAGAAGAATTTTGCTATTTAATGGATTCATTTTCAATTTTTGAAAGGGTTCTTTGGACAGGAAAAAAGGTTGAGAGAAAAAAAGGCCTAGGGTTGAGGCATTAAAAAATTTCAGAAGGGAAAAACATAAAAGATTTTGATTCACTCTTCTCCTTTGAATCACAGAATGAGAAAATAGAAAAGATTTGTTCTCAATTTTGTTTTTCGTTTCATACTTAAATCAGAAAACAAAAACAAAATTGGTTTGCTTTTCATTCACTTTATTTCGGTTTTCTGCTTTTTAATTTGAAGAATTTCGGCTGGGGATTTGAAGTTGGTTCGCGAAGTGAAGCTGAGTTCGAAGTGCAGTTCGAGGTTCGTTCGTGGGACTTGAGTCGTGGTATTCTAGTTAAATGATGTTGTTGTAGCCGTATTTCGCTATTGAATTCGGATCTTGACTTCCTTGTAGCCGCGTCATTCTAATAAATTATATTGAAGAACATCTTTGTTGTTTCAGGTCTATTTCCTCTCCTGATTGAAGTATAACAAGAGCCATTAAAACTTGTTTGAGCCTCACGGGTTAAGTGGGTGCGAACTGATCAGTTCAGATTGGAATTTAGAAGTAGTCAAATCATTGTAGTATTTAAGCAGGGAGTTTTTCTTGTTCTGCATCTAATTGGGATGTCATGGAATAATTTCTTACGATTAGATCTTTCCATGTTTGATTAGTTTTAGTATAAATAGTTGGTGGCTCGAACCATTTTTCGGCTATGATGGGATTGCATCAGGGGTCGGAACTCAGCCCTTTTTTATTTTCTCTGGTGATGGACATACTGACGCGCCACATCTAAGGGGAGGTGTTGTGGTGCATGCTATTTGCAGATGATATTGTATTGATTGACGAGACACGAGACGGTGTCAACGCGCAATTAGAGGTGTGGAGGAAGACCCTGGAATCTAAAGATTTCAAGTTGAGTAGGACCAAGACAGAATACTTGGAGTGTAAATTAAGTGGCGAGACTCAAGGAGGGGAAGGGGAGGTGAGGCTGAACTCACATGTCATCCCTAGGAGAGGAAGTTTTTAGTACCTTGGGTCTATTATTCAGAGGGTGAAGATTGATGAAGATGTCACACATTGTATTGGGGCGGGATGTATGAAATAGAGACTCGCTTCCAAACTTAAGGGTAAGTTCTACAGAGTAGTCGTCAGACCAACGATGTTGTATGGGGTTGAGTGTTGACCAGTCAAGAACGCTCATGTTCAGAGGATGAAGATAGTAGAGATGAGTATGTTTATATGGATGTACAGGTATACCAAGTTAGATAGGATCAGAAATGAGGTTAATCGCGACAAGGTGGGTGTGACCCCTATTAAGGACAAGATGCGGGAAGCGCGACTTAGGTGGTTTGGTCATGTAAGAAGGAGAAGCACAGTCGCTCCTGTGAGTAGGTGTGAGAGGTTGACAGTGGAGGGCCTACGGAGAGGTAGATGTAGGCCAAAGAAGAGGTGGGGATAGGTGATTAGGCAAGACATGGCGCAGCTTCAGCTGACCGAGGACATGACCCTTAATATGAAGGTATTGAGGCCGAGGATTAAGGTAGTAGAGTAGGTAGTCTAGAATGTTCATAACAGTAGTATTATCACGCAGTCTCGCTTTCTGTTGGTATTAGGTTTTTATGACTAACCGTTGTTTTCTTTCATTGTTGATCACCTTACTATCTTGTTATTTTAATTATAACGATGTTTGTGTCTGGTTAGGTGGTAGGATGGAAAAACTAATAGCAAGATCATCTAAAATTTCCACCGCTATCTCTAGTTCAAGCCCCTTCCCAACCCAGCCAAGAAAAAGAAAAAATAGAAAAAGAGAAGAAAAAAAATACAAAATATTCCTTTCTTATATGTATGAAATTCGGAAAGTTAGCATTAATAAGCTTAAATCCTCAAGTTTCATTCTTTATAAGAATAAAAAGTTCTTTATTTTCAAAGTTGAGCTTGTACTAATAATTTTTACAGTTTGTTTGAATGGCTGTTACTTATTGTATTGTATTGTATTGTCAACAGGTGAAATATGAGCATCAGCGACCGGTGCTCATGTGAAAAGTTTGATGCAGTTTGGGTGATTGTGGAAAAGCTGACCAAGTCAGCTCATTTCGTTCTTGTGATGACTACATACTCTTCCGAGCACTTGGCTCGAATCTATATTCGCGAGATTGTCAAACTTCAAGGCGTACCGGTATCTATCATCTCTGACTGGGGTACACAGTTTACCTCATGGTTTTGGAGAGATGTACAATGAGAGTTGGGTACTCATGTGGAGTTGAGTACATTATTTCACCCTCAGACAGACGGGCAGTCAGAACGCACTATTCAGATATTGAAATATATGCTTCGTGCGAGTGTGATAAATTTTAGGGGTGATTGGGATCAGTTCTTACCACTTGCGGAGTTTGCTTACAACAATAGTTATCAGTCGAGCATTCAGATGGCTCAGTATGTGGCCTTGTATGGTAGGCGGTGCCGGTCTCCAGTGGGTTAGTTCGAACCGGGTGAGGCGAGGCTATTGGGTACAGATTTGGTTCAGGATGCCTTGGAAAAGGCTAAATTTATTCAGGATCGACTTTATACAGCTCAATCTAGACAAAAGAGTTATGCGGATCGGAAGGTTTGTGATGTTGCATTCGTGGTTGGTGAGCGGGTTTTGCTCCGGGTTTCGCCTATGAAGGGAGTGATGAGGTTCGAGAAGAAGGGCAAGTTGGGCCCCAGGTATATTGGGCCTTTTGAGATTCTTAAAAAAGTTGGAGAGGTGGCTTACAGACTTGCACTACCACCTAGTCTATCTGCAGTTGATCCGGTATTCCATGTTTCTATGATTCAGAAGTATCACGGCGATCCGTCTCATGTGTTAGACTTCAGTTCAGTTCAGTTGGACAAGGATCTATCTTATGTTGAGGAACCAGTAGTTATTTTGGACAGGCAGGTTCGAAAGCTGAGGTCAAAGAATATTGCTTCCGTGAAGGTCCGGTAGAGGGGTCATTCGGTCGAGAAGGCGACTTGGGAGACCGAGCGTGAGATGCGCAGCTGTTATCCTCATCTTTTCACCACTCCAGATATAATTCTAAACCCATTCGAGTACGAACGTTTGTTTAAGAGGTGGAGAATGTAATGATTCAACCGGTCATTTTGACTTTTAGAACCTCGTTTCCCTAAATAAAACTCCATGTATGTTCGTGATTTGGAAGTGTTCGGGTTGAAATCGGAACACTTGGTTCCTTAAGTTGGCCTTAAAATGCTAAGTTTGATTTCAGTCAACATTTTGAGAAAACGACCCCGGAATAGAATTTTGATGATTCCAACAGCTCCGTATGGTGATTTTGGACTTGAAGCGTGTTCGAAATTTTATTTGGAAGTCCGTAGTTAAATTAGGCTTGAAATGGATAAAATAGGAATTTAAGTTTGGAAGTTTGGCCGAGGAGTTGACTTTTTGATACCGGAGTCAGAATCCAGTTCTGAAAATTTTCATAGCTTTGTTTGTCATTTATGAGTTGCGTGCAAAATTTGAGGTCAATTAGACTTGATTTGCTAAGTTCCGGCGTCGTTTGTAGAAATGAAAAATTTCAAAGTTCATTAGGCTTGAATCTATGTGTAATTTGTGTTTTTAGTTCGTAATGTGTTTTGAGACATGTTGGTATAATTGGTTAAGGTCCCTAGGGCCTTGGGTGGATTCCGGGTGGTTAACGGATCGAATTTGGAATTTGAAGAAGAATTGAGGTAGCTGATATCTCGTGTGATCGCACCTGCGGAAAAAGGGCCGCGGGTGCGAAGCCGTAGGTGCGAAAAATCCCTCGCAGGCGAGGACACCGCAGGCACGAAGGATTTTTCCGAGGGTGCGAAGCCGCAGGTGCGAAAAATCCATCGCACGCGCGGACACCGCAGGCACGAAGGATTTTGCCGCGGGTGCTTTGCCGCGGGCGCGATGATCGCTGGGCAGTGAGTGCTTAAAGCGGGGATTTGAGCATGTTTGCTCATTTATTCATTCTTGGACGATCTTTGGAGCTTCTTGAGAGGAGGTAAGTTAATTCCCACCTATTGCAAGTTAAATGCATGGTTTATATATGAATTTAGACATGGAAATTAGTAGAAATTATGGAGTTTGGTAGAAAACCTAAAATTTGGTATTTTTGAATTTTTACCACGAATTTGAGCATGGGATTGGACATAAGTCATATATTTGAGTTCATAAGGTTATGGGTAATGATTATCTTCGAAAATTTTCGGAATCCGAGACGTGGGCCCCACATGCAATTTTTGAGTTAATTTCGAATTTTATTGAAAAATATATTATTTGTTTTTATGAAATTGATTCTATAATTTTTGTTGATTGTATCGAATTAATTATGACTAGATACGAGTCGATCGGAGTCGGAAAATCGAGGAAAAGGCATACTACGTGATTAAATTGGAGCAAGTCTAGGTAAGTGACTTGCCTAACCTTGTGTGGGAGAAATTTTCCCTTGGATTGGTATTGAATTGATAAATTAAAATGTGTTAAAAGTCGTGTACACGAGGTGACGAGTGTGTACACGGGCTAAATGTAAAAGATTATGTCTTTAAATTGTGTAGATCACTGTTGTATATCAATTAAATAATCTTACTTTGTTATATTCTTCATCATTGATTTAAATGTTTATACTTTAAATTGCTTGACCTTCTCCTGCTAATTGTTTTACCTGTTTAATTGAAACTTGGTTTCTTTTATTCTGTGCATTATTTTAAGGTTGATTTTCTTTAAATTAAATATTATTAATATGAATTATTGGATATTTTAAATTTGGTACTGAAGCAACGTATTAAAATTTTAAAATATTATTTTATTGATTTATTTATTCCCGAATATTTTGGATAAGATTTCCGTACTCATTGTGATGGAGCCGTGAGCTTTTTATTGTAAAAAATTATTATTGTTGAATAATTTTGGCATGAGCCGTGAGCTCTTTATTATGAAAAAATATTGTTGTTGATTTATTTTGGCAAATTGAAATATTTGGGCACTTGAGGTGCAAATTGTGATATATTGTGATATTGATACGCATGCGGTGGTATAAGATATGGGTGTGAAATGCATGCGGTGAGATAAGGGTGGCTTGATATGCGTGGCTAGTAGGAAAAACTACTTGAAGTCATGTGGTGTGATAAGGATGGCTAAAATGCAGGATGCTATTTCGGAAAAAATATTTTCTTTAAATAAATTGTGAAGGCTCCCGCGGTGATATAAGGAAATGAGATATTGTGAATTTAATTATGATTTGGGACTACGAGGCGGTACCTAGGGAGTGCCCTTGTTGATATTGAGTTATGACCGCAGTTGCCTTTGATTATTGTTGTGATTTTCTTGAAGCTAAAAAGAATTATTTTGTTTCTACGAGGTATTAATTGCCATTATTTGGTGTAACTAAAGGGTGACATATTAGTTGATTCATTTCCATTGTCATATTATCTTATTATATTGTTAAATATTTTTACCATGTCATTATTTATTTTTCAGTAGGGCCTGACCTGACCTCGTCACTACTCTACTGAGATTAGGCTTGGCACTTACTGGGTACCGCTGTGGTGTACTCATACTACGCTTCTGCACATCTTTTTGTGCAGATCCAGGTACATCTTATCAGACCAGGCATCAATAAACTAGCTGTACGAGGAGACTTCGAGGTATATCTGCCAGCATCCGCAGACTCCGGAGTCCCCTTCTATCTTAATATGTTGTCTTCCTTATTTGCTTTAGACTCTAATGTATAGAGACATAGCGAATAAATTCTTAGAAGCTTGTAACTTATTTCTACCGAGTTTTGAGAGTTGTAATTATTTGAATTGTAGTTTATTTATTTTAAATATCTATTATTATTCCGCATTGATAGGCTTATCTAGTCTTAGGGACTAGGTTCTATCACGACCTCCTACGGAGGGAATTTGGGGTCGTGACATAACGTTAGAATCGGATCTGAAGTTCTTCTATCTTTGCAATGCAAATTTAGAAAATTGAATCTTAATTTATTTTATATCTTCAGTTCAACTTCACAAATTAGATCTTAAGTTCTCTTATCTTTCCAATGCAACTTCAGAAAAATAAATTTTAGGTAGTTCTATCAATGTAACTTCAGAAATCGGATCTTAAGTTCTAAAAACATAAACTTGTTTTTCGAATTTCAATAATCCAACACAAGATTCAATGTCCAATTCTACTCTAGATAGGCTCAAATTTGAAATATAACTATTAAATAACATAAAAAAAAAAATCTCAATCATCAAATTATTTAAACAACCACAAATCTAATAGTCATTTTGCAACTAAAAAGAAACCCAAAGCATAACCTACAATGTTATTTTTCAACTAAGAAGAAGAAGAAGAAGAAAAAATCAAATGGCTCCTAAATATATGAGACATGAATACGGAGAAGAAGAAAGCAACAATAGAAGCTTTTGGACATGGGGCATGATACAGAGAAGAAGAAAGCAGCAACGAAGAAGAGAAAATCGTATATGAAGTTACCAAAACATTGGGGATCAATTAAACCTTTTTTTTTAAAAAAAATGCTACAAATTAAATAAGGGTAACCAAATAAGGCGTCCCGTAAAACTTTTACAAAACTACCATTTATGTGTTGACCCCAAATTAAAAATTCTTAACTTTTTAGCCTTACGTCAATGTTTTTTCTTCTCTTCGTCCTTCCTCTTTCTTCTGCATCTTCTTCTCCTCCTCCTTCATCCTTCTACATTTTCTTCTTCCGATTTCTCCCTTTCCTTCTCAATTCTCATTCTTCTGATAAATTATGAGCACACAATTAAATTAAAAAATAATAAAATATGTGGTATAAAAATTAAAGATTTATTCCTTATTTCTGATTACAGTCAGACATCTCTGTAACAACATCCTTATATAATATTCATTTACTATAAAAGTTAAATTTTTCTCCGAATTAATTTTTTATGTTATATTTACCTCTCTATTATAACTTTTTACTATCAAAGCAATATCTATCCTTATAGTAGTATTCTCTTTGTAAAATTATCTATATATAACAGCCATATAGAATCTCTAAATAAATTTAAGGATTTTGACCTCAATCTACTGCTACTTGGATTGAGATATAAGATTTAACTGTTAAGATCTTAGATTGCCATCAAGAAAAAGCTATCATATGCTCTTTTGCTAAAAGTTTGAACACAAATCTTCTCCAATTCAAGCGTTATATCGCCAGTAAAAGACTGGAATATTCGGAATAAGCTACAATTACATAGTTCTTCCATCAATTTTAAAATAGTTTAATCTTTTACTAGCTTTAGAATGTGTGTCTTAGAGTTTAAATCTTTAACATTTAATTATAAATGTATTAATAATATATTAAATATTTTAAATATTTAATTAGTAAATTATACATATCTTTTGAGTATTTAAATTTGAATAATTTTCTTATCTTTTATATGTAATATTAAAAAAATTATTTTTTGGATATGTTTATAACACCAAAAATATTTAAACGTTAAGTGTTGTTATAGGTGTATAATAGACATTCATTATAAAAGTCAGAAATTATTGAAACAAATAATATTGTTAGAGAGCTTTAACTGTATGATTAAGTAATAATATTGTATTATGCTTATATTATCTATATTTAATGATTTGAATTGGTTTAGTTGGAGAAATTGAAATATATAATTGTTGATTTTTGTTTGAGCTTGAAAAAAAAATTGCTGAAGAAGACAAAGTAGGTCTATTCAATTTTGAAGGTTTAAGTTGAATCTAACTATTGAAAATTATTGAAATTGATATTAGAAGGTTGTATATCAAATTTGGATTCATATGCCATTGTTTGGATCAATTTTGAAGCAAATTATGATAGTAAATATTTTAAAACGCAATAATGGCGATGGTCAAAATTTATGGTTAATTATGACGATTTATCAGGATTTTTGCAAATCAGTTATGGCGATGATAAGAATATATGATCAATTATGATGATTACCGGAATTTCTACAAATCGGCGATGATGAGATTTTGTGGCTAATTATAACGATTGCCAGGATTTTTGTAAACCAATTATGGCGATAGTTAGAATTTTTGGTCAATTAAAATAATTGGTCAAAATTTCAACGGTGGCACCAGTGATCCTATTTGGGCAAATCACCGGAATACATATTTTACGTGATTGCATCCTTGTAAATCCTAAATCACTTACCATATTATTTTACTTTTGTGAAAGAAAGTCACGTTTTAAGGCTGGATTTTATTGAAAGCAAAAACCAGAGACAAAATGTGCAGTAGGTAGGACCTTCGACCTAATTTCACTGAGTCAAAAATAGAGGAAACACTCATCCTCTTTACATAAATATGTACGGTATAATACAAGTTAGGGTTGCTTTGAGGTTTATAAACTACCCATGGTAAAATATAAATTTTTAAAAAGAACTAGTATTATAACTGAAAGTGTCATATATGATGAAAAAATTGTACGAAATGACACCAAATCCAGTCTTAGTATTTGCAAGTTACATGGCTATTCATTGTTTGTCTTCATTTGGATAATGCACAATTTTGCTCCAATCATTTGAAGAAAATCAAATAGACAGCTAGCCGTAGAAAAGATTTTTCCACGTACATTAAAGGCAACAATCATTTTGCCTTATCAAAATAATACCCAAAGCTAATGGCCCAGCACCTAGCTCTGACCATTCAAATATGTTCCTTATCCTTTTCATTATTAACGTCATCTTAATCTCCCTTTATTGGGCTACAATATATGTACAACCAAAATATATAACCAAGCATTTCACTTATTTTCCACCCTCTTTTTGTCATGTAATTATTTCTTTCTTCAATCGATTTCGTATTGATCACAATGGAAACATTGAACATTTAATGTTATAGGCATTCTTTTATGCTTTTGGCAGGTATAAATATTGTCACGATCCAAAACCCGACATGTCGTGATGGTGCCTATCATGGTACTAGGCAAGCCGACGTCTCACACATACCAATATTTTTAAATCCCAAATATATGAAAATAAGTTTAAATAACTAAGAATTTCGTAAAAACTGAATATAAACATCGTAACTCAATATAAAATTCTCCCAAAAGATCTGGGTGTCACAGAGTACATGAGCATCAACATAACAATACGGTCTAACCAATGGAACACTATCTAGGAAAATAGAACACTATAAATAAGAATAAAAGATAAAGGAGGAGAGTCAAGGTTTGCGGACGCCAAAGCAGCTACCTCGATGATCTCCAAACTGATGAAACGCCATGAATCAATAACCGTCGTGCCCGGAAACACCTAGATCTGCACAGAAGTGCAAGGTGTAGCGTGAGTACAACCAACTAGATAAGTAACAAGTCTAAACTGTGGTCTGAAAGCAGTGGCGAGCTCAAACAATACAACAAAGATACAGAGTTTAACAATACAGAAAAGTAGGCATGCTTCTAGGTCCAACAACTAAGTTTAGCACAGATAAAATATGTCAAGTGTGACTGATAAGAAGAGTATGACACGTCTATAGCTAAATGCCAATATGAATACCGTATGTGATGCAACACAGTGAAATCTCAAGTACTCACACTCTCAGAGCACTCAATTTGTCCGTCTCAATTCTCGCTCGTCGCGCTCAGTCACTCAGCACTGTACGATACCTACTGCAGCGTGCAACCCGATCCACATATAGCCATAAGGCATGTTGCGGCGCACAAGCCGGTCCCGGGCCTACATCTTGGATTTCAATAAAAGTTACAAAAATCTGGAAGCCCATTCAACCACGAGTCCAACCATACCAAATTTACCAAAATCCAACACCAAATTGGCACTCAAATCCCCGAATTAGGATCTCCAAATCCCTAACCTCTAAATTCCAAAATTACACCTCAAAAGCATACAAACTAGGTGGGAAATTCAATGGGAAAGCATAATTATTGAATAAATTTAACCACATGTGACTTACCTAAAACATCCCTCTTACACATCGCCTAAGCCCGAGCTTGAAATGTCCAAAATGATAAAAATCACGAAAATGTCGTATTTTAACACTGCCCCACTGCTTTCGCACCTGCGGGCCAAATATCCGCACCTGAAGAATCGCTTTTGCGATAGGAGGTTGTCACCACCCAAATACCTAATCAGTCGTGATGGCGCCTATCGTGGAACTAGGCAAGCCGACATTCTCAATATGCTTTTAATATATAACAGAAGTGAGCTAAAGCAATTAAACTAACTGAAGGTTTACATAATAACGGGGTAAAAACCCAAAACACAAGTGCGGAATGATAGCCCGACATCGGGATGTCACTAAGTCATGAGCATCTAACAACCAATCTAGAAA
>AWOL01S0266243.1:0-15387 GCA_000715115.1 Nicotiana otophora
AGTCATATATCTATGTTTTCTCACACAAAAATCATAAAACTTTTACTAACTCACCAAAAAATCATAGTGATCGAAAAATATAATTTTTCAGTAGTATTTTCTTATTTTGTGGTTTTATATTTTATTTTCAGTCTAATAAATAATAATCCAATTAAAATAGGGATGACCCAACTCGACCTGGCCCACCCGACCCAATACTCATATATAAAAATTAAAATAATACTAAAAGTGAATAGTAAATTCTTCAAAACATGATACTTCTATCTTCTTCTTTTTTCAAGATTTTTATCAAATTGATAGCATTTTTATTTCAAGTGCTCTCTAATTATACGTTTTATTTCTTTATTTTTATGTTAGAATCTCATGCATTCCGAACTAAGTTTTTGTGGGGGAAGAATTAACTTTTCATATTTTTTTAACTTGCGTATATGGTTATTAGGTCAGACTGGGTTGGGTCATTCCTATTTTAAGGAAAAAATATAAAATCAACTGACCGGTCGAAACTAATTGCATTTGCTAGCCAAAATATATATAGAATGTGTATGTTATATGTATATAATACATACATATATAAAAAATATTTTATCGGCTATTATATTTGGGAGGGCTAAAAATATACTAATATTTTTTCTATTTTAATTGGGCAATTATTGATTAGACGGAAAATAAAAAATAAAAAAACGTAAAGTAAGAAAATAGTACCAGAAAAATTTGTTTTCCAACCTCTATGATTTTTATGTGAGTGAAAAACAAAATCATAGTTATATGATATTTGTATGAGAAAACAAAGTTATATGACTTTGGTGAAAAAATGTTATAGTTATATGACCATTTGTGAAATTTACCGGTCCTAACAATTACGCAGTAAAATGTGAGAAAAGCACGGGTAATAACAAGTACCTAATACACACGTGCGCAAATTTACTCCAACATCACCTCTATCAATATACGAAGAGAAAACTAAGTCGACATCAACTTGAGAAAATATCACAATCCAAAGTGTAAAATTCCAAGTTGGTATTACTGGCATTTCTCAGATTGCCGATGATCTCTAGAAATATAAAAACTATCGTTGGACCCAAAATTGAGATCTAGGTTTAATTAATTAGATTTAATAAAAATAGAGTCAATTTTAACCGATATTAATGTCCAAAAGATATCTTACTGACTTACTTAGCTAGTAATAAATGACGATAACACTAGCAATGTTCAATAATCCAAAAAGGTAGGAGATAACATTAAATAACAATAAATAACCATAAATGACATTTAAGTAAATAAGAACATGTGAGTAACCCGAAAAGGGTGAGATTTGAGGATATTCTTTCTGACAATGATGAATGATTGATGAACCTTTGAATATTCGGGTCGTTCTTGGATCGTAGGGAGAAGTTAGATAAGAATCTCAAGAAAAAAATATATATTGTATATTTGTAATAAAGCCAGGTTCTACAGAGAAAATCAATGTATTTTCTTATGTCCCCTGTAATTATGTCTATTTCTATTTATAGGGAACATATATCTAAAAATCCTGATAGTACATGTATCGAGAATATCCACTAGAATATTTTCTTTAGTGTCTTATCCTAAAACTAACCGTTATTACTCTATTTAAGATGAATGCTCGACTTGACCTTGATCTTTAATGACTCATCGACCCCGCCTTTCATCTCTCAAGGGACCACTTCGACCTTGGGTAAGCCTTTGTCGAAGTCATACTGGTAACACGTGGCAGCCCACGAAGACCATCTTAATGCTGATACGGTTTAATCATATCAAAGATAATTTTTGGCCCATATAATTAGTCTCTCCGCTTGTTGAGGTCGTCCTTGCAGGCGAGTTCAATGAGCGGATAATGTCATTCGTGGTCGATCTTATCGAGCAGACTATATGGGTCATAGTCGTCGTGATGAGCAGGCAACGTGGCTCTCTGTGGGCTGCGAATTTCAAACCTTTGATTTTCCCGGGTGATTTGCTGGAACCCTTTTGGTCCAAGAGATGGAGTGAAGTCATGCGTCAAGATAAGGCTGATTCCCGACGCATTGAGTCGATTCTCGCGTGGCCCTTGATTGATTTTGCCGTTTCAATCTTTGTGCTAATTATGACCATTCGTTTCGATTCTGGTGCCCCCAAACCTTATAAATAGGGGAGGGCTCGTTGAATTTGAAGTTTTTCACACTCTCTATTTCTCAAGCAAAAATCCTTCTTCTCCTTCGTAAGATTTTACTGTCTTTATGTTGCTTTCTCTACTTTATCTTCCTTTATAACAATGTCGAACCTCTCATCTGATATCTATATAGAGGATCATTTTGTCCCTTTAGCTGTTGTATTCCCTGATCAGGGGGAAGACATTGTAGTTGTTGTTGAGGAGGAAACCCTCCCTACTGTGGAGGAGATTGTACCTCGGTACCCCGATGCCAAACCTGATTTCCATAAAGCACCAGAAGTGGTGACTAAGAGGTTTTGATCTACAATGATGGTCGAGCGTTTAGCCAAATTTAAGTCTAGGCTCAGCCTTCCTGATTGAATGGAGTTGGTCCTTGCGGGTGATGACGAAGTACGAGTCCATTATCCCGGATTCTGCGCCCTTTACGCCTATCCATTAACAATCGACTATTCGTTCCCTTTCCCACCATTGGTAGAAGAATTGTGCCGCCATTATAACGTATGCCCCGCATAGCTTGCCCCTTACGTCTTCAAGATGGTCAAAATATTGGCGAAATTCGCCGAATTGGCCGAGGTCGAGATTACGGTGCGCCACCTGTACACCTTTTCACCTCCATTTCTATCGAGCGACGTTGCTGAATTTTCGCCATTGTGGGGGGAAATGCTTTGTGGTGAGGTTGGACGACAAGGCTAGTTGGTACTTTTGGCTCGATTATTTCTTTATCAGGACCTAGGCCGTAGTATCCGTTGTCGCCAGCTTTCCTGAGGCCTGGAATCCCACCTGTAAGTGCTCGTGTTGTTTGTGTTTTTTAGCATTTTTATTGCTGTGGGTTGGTTAATCAGGTGTTCCTTTTCTGCAGCTACTATGCAACCTCTCCGGTTGGTGGCCCATATTGCTGAATAGATCCCTTTCTTCTTAATTTTTCTCTAAGTTCAGTCAGAGGGGCTACGAGGAGGTCGAGGGCCCCCGTACCCTTGTTCCGGAAAAGGAGGGCCATTACGCCTTCAATATCTGCCCCTATCTCAGCTATTGCCACTTCTTCATTTGTCTGGATTCCAGTTGTCGCCGCCTCCGCCCCCTCTTTGTTCCGTCTGTTGTGACCTCCGCTACTCCCTTATTTTCACTTGTTGACGAGGACGATGAACACTTGCCCAGTAACGGGGATCTTCCACCTCAAAAAAGGAGGTCTGTGGATGTGGGTGGCAGAGTTTCTTCGGTCGTTGATGTTGCGGAATTAAGTTTCACGTTAAGTGAGACAACGATAATTTTTGTTAACGATGATATTGAGCCGAGCCGCGAGGACCCAAGACTGGTAGAAGTTGGTATAGGCGTGCCCTTACATTCTGAGGTGAGAGAGATCGAGGAGGTGGCTGTTGGCGACGGCCATGCACTTCCGCGACAAGAGGATGCTTCAACCTCCCGAGTGGCCGGCTTCGATGTTGATTTGGATGACTTGAGGATGATCGATGAGGTGCTCACTCAGCTTGAAGTGAGATTGGAGGGAGGTTCTAGGACCACCACAATCCCAATAGATCATGATTTGCTGGTGAACACCGAGGAGGAAGTCCCTGCCCTCGGTCCTCTCTGTTCTGACGTGGAGGGTAAGACCCTCAAGGAGATAGATGACAATGCTTTGTCGAAGAGCATTGCCGGCCTTGCTCTCAGGGTAAGTATTAATGTACGACCTTTTTCTAATGCCTTGGCTTGTTTTAAGTTCTGACCTTTTTCCTTTGATTTGCAGACGGTTATTCTGGAAATCGAGAGCGGCCGGAGGGCGAAAAGGCGCAAAGAGATCTTTGTGAAGTTGAAAGGTAAATATACTGAGTACCACGGTAAATACCGGGATCTCCAAAGTCAGCTTCGTGTGGGCGGCGATGTGTAGGCCCTGAGGAAGGATTTAAAGAAGATGGATGAAGAGCTGATGCAAGATGTAGAGAAGTGCAGCGTCCTCGAGGGGACATTGAAGAGCAAAGAGGAGGAGCTCGAACTCAGCGGGGCGTGGAGGCCTAATGCATCGATCTTCAAGCCCAAGTGGTCCAGCTGTGAGGACAACTTGAAGAATGCCAGTTCCACGCGGAGGCTCTTAGTGGCGAGATTGCTGAGAAGCATGAGAAGCTCAAGAAGGCGGAGTTTGCTCGGTTAGACTCTCGGAGGAAGGTGGACATCCTCAAGTTGGAGAACAAGACTCTTCGGGCTAAGCCTGAATGATCAGTTGACAGTGAGGGCTAAGGAGGACTGGCTCAAGGAGAGGATTGAGGAGATGGATAAGGAAAACTTTGACCTTTATGACTGAGTTACTGCTCTAGAGGTTGAGAGGGCCCAACTACCTGCATGGCCTTCTTCTAATGCTTATGATTTCCCCAACGTCTCTCGGGAGTTGTACGAAGAGTGAATCCATGTCGAGGACCGGCTATATGTGTTTCGGGAGTTACATACAACAAGCTTCATATTTTATACGACCTTTGAGGATGCCCGGGTTAAGGATCACAAAGCTCGTGTCGCTTGTGGGTACGACCCTGCTACGCCTCAACCTAACGAGGAGGATGTGGAAGAGGGCATAGATCGTCTTGAGGAGGACGCTTGGTATGATTCTGTTTAACCTCAAGGAGAGAGTAGAGAGGATGTTGGGGACCGAGACAGTGAGGGTATTGGTGGTCGGGGTGATGACATCATTGGAGATTGATCTGGTAAGGGCGTAGAAGGCCGTGATGGCGATGACCAGTAGTTTTTCTTTTTTGCATTTTTGTGTATTTTTGCCGGCGTCTTCAAGAGCCTTTGTAAAAATCTCTTTATTTACATGTAAAATATTAAAGTTGTATCTTGGACCTTCTTCCATTCATGTGATTTGTTTATGCACTTGTATATTTTTGCTTTTGTTGTTTGCTCGTTATGCTTTTTGCTCTTTTTATTGTTGTTGTCTTCTAGCTGGTCGTAGCATTGGAGCCGAATATCTATGGTCCTTATTAGCCCTTTGTTTACATAGGTCAATTATGTCTCTTCATTTAGATTTGGATGATAGGTGTTGTTTGAACTTAGTCGAATTTGACCCTCTATTAAGTTGTGGCCGAGGACAGGTAGGTGTTTGTTCGTTCATGGTCGAACTTATATTTCCTTAAATTGTGGCCGAGGGCAGATAGGTGTTTGTTCAAGATGGATCAAACTTAACCTTTTGTTAAATCGGCTTAAATCACGGCCGAGGGCCGGTAGGTATTTGTTCGAGCTGTGTGGAACTTAACCTTTTGTTAAATCGACTTAAATTATGTCTGAGGGTCGATAGGTGTTTGTTCGAGCTTGGTCAAACTTAACCTTTTGTTAAATCGCGGCCGAGGGCCGGTAGGTGTTGTTCGAGCTGGGTCGAACTTAACCTTTTGTTAAATTACGGCCGGGAGCCGGTATGTGTTGTTAGAGCTGGGTCGAATTTAACCTTTTGTTAAATCGTGGATGAGGTCCTGTAGGTGTTGTTCAAGCTGGGTCAAACTTAACCTTTTGTTAAATCGTGGCCGAGGGCCGGTAGGTGTTGTTCGAGTAGGTTCAAACTTAACCTTTTGTTAAATCGCGGCCGAGAGCCGGTAGGTGTTGTTCGAACTTGGTGCAACTTAACCTTTTGTTAAGGTGGCTTTGATAAACGGTAGTTTCTATTACCTTGACGTTGTTGCTCTGATTATGTAATTGGAGAACGTTACAAACTTTGGGCATTGGCTGGCGTTCCAGTCTCAGTCCCGGTCTAACTAGTCCCTTCATTGTTTGACTTGGAGAGTTTTGAGAGTCGGGCAACGAAAGAGAAATCAGTCCGTTCTTCACATACTTTGACTCGAAGTGTCCCTTCTGTCGCCTCATTAAAAACCTCCTTGAGAAAACCCTAATGGGACAAAACTCAAGTAAGGGAAAAGGAGTACGACTTGGGGGACACTTCTCCTTTTTAGAAGTTGAAGTATTTAAGGTAGCTGATATTCCAATTGTTCGGTAACTGTTTTCCTTCCATTGTTTCTACTTGGAATGAACCCTTGTTTGCTTTGCCTATATTTTTGTACGGGCCTCCTATTTGTTCCCAGTTTTCCTTCTCATGGATCTCTGCTTGCTTGGGTTTTGACTTTGAGTATGTAGTCCCCGACTTTGAGCGGTCAGACCTTTACCTTTGTTGTAGTAACATTCCACTTGCTTATTTTGGGTGACCTTTCTTATGTACACCATGTCTCTTAGTTCATCGATCTCAACGATATTTTACCTTCTACTCTCATCATTGTTGGTGTTGCTTTCATTGGAGTACCTTAGGTTGGGCTCTCTAACCTCAACTGGTATAACTGCTTCTGTTCCGTAGACCAAAGAATAGCGTGTCTCCCGTATGCTCGTCTTCGGGGTGGTTTTGTACGCCCATAATAATCCAGGGAGTATTTCCAACCACAGTCCCTTGGCTTCTTTAAGATTTTTCTTCATGATGTTTAATATGGACTTGTTGGAGGATTCTGCATGCCCGTTGCCCGCTGGGTGGTAAGGGGTTGAAAGTATCCTCTTAATGTTCCATTTGCTCGAAGAATTCAGCAGTTTCTTTTCCGTGAACTGGGGTCCATTGTCGCAGTTGATCTCTTTGGGTAGGCCGAATTGGCATATGATGTTTTTCCATAAGAATGTGATTACCTATTGTTCGTGTAGCGTTCATGCTTTCACCCATTTAGAGAAATAGTCAGTTAAAACTAAAAGGAATCGTACATTACCTCGCCCTAGTGTTAGAGGACCCATGATGTCCATCCCTCACTTGATAAACGGCTATGGAAAGGTGACCGAATAAAGGTGTTCTCCCACTTGGTGGATTATTGGGGCATATTTCTGACATTGTTCTCATTTCTTCACGAATTCATAGGTGTCTTTTTTCATGGTGGGCTAATAGTACCCTGCCCGTATGAGGCATTTAACCAGTGCTCGATTAACAAAATGGGCGCCGCAGTGGCCTTTGTGGACCTCTTCGAGAACGCACTGGATTTGGTTTGGACCCAAACACTTTGCCAGAGGGCCACCATATTTCCTCTTATATAAGTCGTTATGAAGGAGGTTGTATCTGGTTGCTTGCATTCTTAGTTTTCTAACTTTCTTTTTGTCGCTCGAGAGGGTGCCATCCTACAAGTAAGTAATAATACAATTGGTCCCAAGTTAAACTTACAGATCTTACCTCGATTTGGTCAAGTGACAAGTTGAGGAGGTGGACTATACTATTATCCCCGATTATGATGCTTTTGGTGGTTGCGACCAATTTGGCAAGGCCACCTGCTTCGGTATTTTGGGCTCGTGGGATTTGGTCGAGCTGGCATTTGTCGAATTTGGGAAGCAACTTACAGACCTCGGCATGGTATTTTTGCAGCCTTTGCTATTTGATTTGGTAAGTCCATGTAACCTGGTTAATCACGAGCTGAGAATCACAGCGGAGTTTCAGTTGCTTTGCCCCATATTTTAGTACTAGCCTTAGCCCTGCAATTACGGCCTCATACTCGGCCTCGTTGTTAGTCGTATCGGGGTACCTTATAGATTTACAAATTACCACGCCAGTAGGGACCTCGAGTACGAGTCCCAGTCTGGATCCAAAAGTGTTGGATGCATTGTCGGTGTACAGGAACCAGAGGTCTTGTGTTCGAAGAGATGCTTGAGCGGCTTCCTTCTCGGCCTCATGCATTATGTCTGCGCTGAAGTCTGCGATGAAGTCGGCGAGCACCTGCGACTTTATCGTTGTTCGATGATGGTATGTGATATCGTGCTCACTTAGCTCGATGGACCACTTGGCCAGCCTCCCCAACAACTCGGGTTTATGTAAAATGCTTCTTAAAGGAAAGGTGGTAACTAGGGGTGTACAAAGAAAATCGATAAACCGCACCAACCGATAATCCAAGTCAAACCAGAAACAAATCCGATGTGGTTTGGTATTGGAAAATAAAACCCGACCATAATTGGTTTGGTTTAGTTTTAACTAAAGAAAATCAAACCGAAACCAAACCAAACCGATAGTACATTTATATAATTTTTAAAAATATTTTATACATATAAATATTTATTAAACCTTTTCACAATTTTATCTTTTTAACGTATTATTTCAAGTTTAGACTTTACATTCTTGAATGGTAAATAAATTTTATAACCCATAAATGTAGTAACTCAAACAAAGTTCAAATCAATACTAATGCTAGCAAAAGAAATTCAATTCAATACTAGGAATGACGATAGTGTTGGATAATTATTTTAGTTTTACGTTGGTTTATAATGAAAATGCATAACTTAGTTTATCTTTTTCTTTAGTGCTTAGTTATGTAATTAATATTAGTACTTGTTAGCTATACTTATTTTAGCATGACCTATATAGTATTTTTAGATTATATTAATTTTCATTATGGCTTATTAATTAGCAATATTTGTTTTATGTAATTTTATTATTTTATCTTTGTTATTGAATATTTTAGTAGAATGCTATGACTTATCTCATACATTATTGTGTTAGTTTATTGGAAAACACATTATATAGTTGTATTTTACTAGGACTTAAGAAATATTTGAAGCACAAGTTACATATTTTATGCTATGAAGACTTTACTGGATAAAAAATCCGAAAATTCGAAAACAACCCGAGAAAAATCGAGATTGAAAAATTCGACTTTGTTGGTTTGGTTTGGTTTATAAATTTAAAAACCCGACATCATTGGTTTGGTTTGATAATTGAAAAATCAAAACCAACCCGACCTATGTACATCCCTAGTGGCAATGGCCGAGATAGGGTGGCACTGGAAATAGGGTCTACGCTTTCGTGAAGCTACGACCAGTGCCAAGGCCAGTTTCTCGAGGTGTGGGTACCTCGTTTCAGCATCGACGAGTGTTTTACTAATGTAATAAATAGGAGATTGCGTACCTTTATTTTCTTAAACCAGGATCGCACTTACTGCTACTTTGGAGACAACGAGGTAGACGAGGAGATGTTCCCCCGGTTTAGGTTTCGAGAGTAGAGGTGGTGATGACAGATACGCCTTTAGTTCTCGCATAGCTTGTATGCAATTGGGCTTCCAATCAAGGCCGTTATCCCTTTTTGAGTACGCCGAAGAATCTATGACATCTGTCGAACAACCGCGAGATAAATCTCGATAGGGCGGCAATGACTAGTCAACCTTTGGACCTGCTTCTTAGTATTCAGTTGTTTAGTTATCCCATAGATAACCTTGATTTTGTCTGGGTTGATTCAATACCTATTTGTGACACTAAGAATACCAAAAACTTTCCCGAGGCTACGCCAAATGTGCATTTCTCTATGTTTAGTTTCATCTTGTACCGTCTTAGTATGTCGAAATCTTCCCCTCTACCCTCACGGATTTGACCAGCATGTCATCGATATATACCTTCATGGTTTAGCCAAGTTGGTCTTTGAACATTCTTGTGACCAATCTCTTATAGGTGGCTCATGCGTTCTTCAACCCGAACGGCATGACCCTATAACAATATGTTCCTCGGTGGGTGATGAACATGGTTTTCTTCTGGTCCTCTTTTTCCATGAGTATCTAGTTATAACCTGAGTATGCGTCCCTGAAACTCAACAACTTGTGACCGGCCGTTTTGTCGATGAGTTGGTCAATATGTGGCAACGGGAATGCATCTTTCGGGCATGCTTTGTTCAAGTCTGTGAAGTCTACACACATCCTTCATTTCTCAATTTTCTTTTTGACCATCACCACGTTAGCCATCTACTTGGGGTATTTTGACTCCCTGATGGAGCTATTTTCTAATAGCTTTTCTACCTCCTCGTGAATGACATCATTGATGGTGGGGTTGAACTTTCATCGAACTTGACTTACAGGGGAATAGAATGGGTCGACGTTCAATTTGTGTGTGGCAATCTCCTTTGGGATGCCCGACATATCTACATGGCTAAAAGCAAACAAATCTGCATTAGTTATTACAAATTGGCTAAATTTACCTGGTTCTCGGAGTTTACAGCCAATGTAAGCCTTTTTGATGGGGTCGTTGGGATCTAATTGAATGGGGTCGAGGTCCTCTATAGCTGAGTCCACAACCTTGATCGTTTCAGGGTCTATAATGAAGTTCCTAGTCTATTTTCGTGTCGACCTCGACCTTGTTGATTGTTATGCTTCTTTTTCCTTATATTTCTTTTGTTGGACTGTTGAGCCATCCATGGCGATGCGGTAGCATTCCCGTGACGTACGTTGTTCCCTTCGTTTGTTGAATATTCCCTAAGGTGTTGGGAACTTATTCACTTGGTATAGGCTGGAGGGGACGGCTCTCATGGGATGTATCAATGGTCATCCTACTATGGCATTGTATGTGATGGTCTAGTCCATGATGTGGAATATTATCTCCATAATTATGCCACCGACGAGGACGGGGAGTGTAATTTCTCCTGAAGTCCATTTAACTTCATTATTGAAATCGGTTAATGTGATGCAGAGTGGCACTATCTTGTCCTCGAGTCTCATCTGGGCGAGGACTCGGGGATGGATAATGCATGCTTCACTCCCATCATCTACCATGATACGCTTAACATAAGTATCTGAAATTCGTAAAGTAATGATAAGAGCATCATTATGAGGGAAAGTCAAATTGTCGGCATCTAATTTATCAAAGATGATACTTTCTTCGAGTCTATCATGCCGTTCATGGGTGATCGATCATTTGAGCTTATGAGTGGCGGTGAACTTGATGCCATATAGGCATCATCATTTCCGCCTATAATTATATTGATGGTGTGGGCCGGTGAGGGCGGCTTCGGCGGGTCTTGACATTCTCGACCCCTGTCGAAGGTGTTCCTTCCCTTGTCGCTCAGCATCTCTATGAGGTGCTCTTGCTGTAACATGTTCACTACCTCTTGCCTTAGGGCGATACAATCTTTTGTTTTGTGCCCGCATTCCTGGTGGAATTCGCAGAGGGCGTCAGATTTTCTGGTACTTGGGTCGGACCTCATCTTTGGCAGCCACATCACCTTTGTTCTGAGTTTCTCCAGGGCATAGACTATTTTTGTAGGTGAAACACAAGTTGTGAGCAGATAACATGGGGAATACCTCTCTCGTTCCTGTGAGCCCCCATTCCTAGATGGACCATCATCATAGTGGGAGGAAGGAGGGAAGGGGGCCCTGACATAAGGCTGATGTCGTTCTCTGTTTGGTCGTGAAATTAGGCGATCCCTCCTCATGTTATCTCTTCATTCTTTCCTGGGGTCGGCTTATACCGAGATGAGCCCTTGAGTTGGTCCGTTAAGGTCATCATCATCTGCTCGGACTTCGGCACAATAGGCATTATGGATTTTGTTCCAAGTGATTGGAGGGTACTTCATCAACCGGTTCAACAACTTTCTGGTCGCTCTTGGACCCTCTCTGCTCAACCCGTTATGAAAAGCTGTGACTGTCATCCCTTCGGATATATTTGGTAAGGTCATCCTTACCCTGATGAATCGGGAGAGGAAGTCCCTTAGTCCCTCTCCTAGGGATTGCTTGATGACGAAGATATCATTTACGCTTGTTTCAGCTTTCTTGGCCCCAGCATGCGCCGTCACGAACTTATCAGCCATTTCTTTAAAGGTTTCACTAGAGCAAGCTGGTAGCTGGGAATATCATGTTAATGCCCCTTCAGTGAGGGTTTTGCCAAATATCTTCAGTAAAATGGACGACACATGTTCCTTAGTGAGGTAGTTACCCCTCACGACGGTGATGTAATGAGTTACGTGATTTTCGGGGTCGGTTGTTCCATCATATGTCCTGAGATATAGTGGCATTTTGAAGGTCTTTGGCATGGTATGTGGGGCCGCTTCCTTGCTATACGACTGCTCTACGAACCTGCCGACATCCCTCTTCGGCAGTAACTTAGGGGCAGTTGGTATCTTGTGGATTCATTCTTAGTTTTCTTTCATTTGGTCTCTGAGCGTTTTGTTCTCATTCTCCATTTCTTCCATTCTCTTCAAAACAGAGGTGAGAACGCCGTCACCTGTATTGTCAGTAACATTGTGAGTTATACCTGGCATTGAAGGGTCTGGTTGATCGCATTGTTCGTCTCCTCGTTGTACCTTGTGGTCTCTCGCAATTTCTATGGTCGTGCATGGAGCTTATTTGTTAAGCATGCTTACTAATGTATTGGTCAACCACGCTTCGAGGAGCTTTTTCATGACAGAGGGCTTCCCTTCTCCCATGGATGAAAAGACCCCTTTTCCATTTGGTTTCGTTGTGCTACAATGAGGGGGAGGCGACCTCTCGCACCTGGGGGAGGTAGTGGGTGTCACATCATCGCCCAACGTGTCATAGCTCTCTTTGATAGCGTTCTTGAGGTTATCAGGATATCACTGTCACCTTAGTTCTGTCTCCTTGGTTACCTGTCATGTAAATTTCTTTACGTTCAGAGAAGGAGAAAAACTTTGTGGTTTGTTAGGTTAGCAAAATTACGTGAGTTGTATATCTAATGAAAACCAAAAGATTAGCTAAGAAGTTACCACAGACAGCGCCAAACTGTTTGACCCAAAATTCAGACCTAGGTTTAAATAATTATATTTAATAAAAATAGAGTCAATCTTAGCCAATATTAATATCCAAAAGATAATTTACTTGACTTTGTAGTATGGTGATACATATCTTACTTAGCTAGTAATAAATGACGATAATACTAGCAATGTTCAATAATCCAAAAAGGTAGAAAATAACATTAAATAATAATAAATAACAGTGAATGATATTTAAGTAAATAAGAACATGTGAGTAACCCGAAAAGGGTGAGATATGAGGATATTTTTTCTGGCAATGATGAATGATTGATGGACCTTTAAATATTCGGATCGTGGGGAGAAGTTAGACAAGAATCTCAAGAAAAAGATATATATTGTATATTTGCAATAAAGCCAGGTTCTACAGAGAAAGTTAATGTGTTTTCTTACAAGTGAATATCTTATGTCCCCTATAATTATGTCTCTTTCTATTTACAGGAAACATATATCTAAAAATCCTGATAGTACAGGTACAGAGAATATCCACTAGAATATATTTTTTAGTGTCTTATCCTAAAATTAGCGATTATTATTCTGTTTAAGACAAATGCTCGACCTCGACCTTGATCTACAATGATTCCTCGACCTTGATCTTCAATGACTCATCGACCCCGCTCTTCATCTCTCAAGGGACCACTTCGACCTTGGGCAACCCTTTGTCGAAGTCATACTGGTAACACGTGTCAGCCCATGAAGGCCATCTTGATACTAATACAGTTTAATCATATCAAAGATAAATTTTGGCCCATACAACTATATCATAGTAAAATAAAATAGGGCAAAGGGTCAAATTTGATTTAATTTTTCCTTCTGTTATATTTTATGTCTAATTTTACCATTTACCCTCGACATTAAGGGAGTCTATTTCTGTTTAAAAAAGACTTATTACAAGAAAAACATATTGGATGCTTTTCCTACTCATTTAAGCCCATATATTTTTTTAAAAAAAATCCTAAACAGCCCATATTGTGTATAAAATATATAAGTTTTTTATTCATTAAACCAACTTATGTGACTGATAGAAACCCAAAACTGTGGAAAGCCTCTCTCCTCTCTCTAGGCGATTCAATGGAAATTTGAGCAGTCATGGCTGCTTCGATCTCTCCCCAACCTTTGACTATGGGAGAGTAGATCCAAAACACAAATGAACCAAACCAAAATATAAAATGCCATCAATCATATGCTGCCCAGGTTCTGCCAACGAAATCTGATACAAAAATTTAAAAAACTAACTTAATTCCGGTTAAAATTATCCATGGAGAACCAACAATTGAATTCACCATGAAAGAAGTTAATAAGTTCACTATCGCAGAAGGATTGCACCAAACCATCATCGTCAAATTTTCTTATGGAAAACCAGTTCTGCGCGACCTTAGACAGAATTTTCCAAAATAGTTCGGGGTCCATGGTTTTTGTAATATTGGACAGCTTGAATTTCGTTATATGCTGGTAAGATTTGATTTATATGAAGATTATGTTCAGTTCTTATCAAGGTCGACAAGATATGTTAAAGCCAAAGGTGAAAATTTTTCTTTCGGACTTTTCCATAGACGCTAGGATTTAATCCTAGGGAGGAAACATCAAAAGCAGTCATTTGGATTTCCTTTCCAGAACTGCCGCCCAACTTCTTTGCAAAACAATCTCTACTATCATAGCTTCAGTAGTCGGAAAGCCACTGGCTGTGGACAAATCAACAAAATATCGTACAAGACCGAGTGTCGCAAGGGTTAAGGTGCTGCTTGACTTACTGGACAAACATCCTAATAAAGTTAATTTAAAAATTATTGATAAAATAACTGGGAAAGCGGTTGAATTTTATCAGCAAGTTGTGTACGATAATCTACCAAAATATTGCTCATATTGTAAACATCAAGGGCATGAAACACGATCATGTCGTATGATGCAGGGGAAGAGTAATACAACTGAAAAGGCTGGGGATAATGTACTGAGTATGCTTAATGAGATGAGCAATGTTGAGCAATATAAGGGAGATGCTAGACAATTATTGAACGCAAAAAAAGCTGGAAAAAATGATGGAGTTCAACAGGCTGCTACAGACAATGTTTCTGATGTTATTCCAATGGAGCTTGGTCAGTTGGATGTAGGGAACAGGGTAGTAGGTATTGCTCTATCTGTTAATCCTGGTGCTACATAGAACCAAGTCAAAGATAGTAGATCAAAGGCAAACACTAATTGCAAAAACAAAGATACTATTGGTAAGGAACTTGCTCTGATCGAGGCTATAACTGATACAACAGGGGCAACAACAACTAATGAAGCTGTAATAGTTGCAAATACATTTACAGTACTTGAAGAAAGAATGGAAGACATAGACCAGAATCGACAAGTGATAATGGTGGAAGAAGCAAGAGAAGTGCAAAAGGTGGCTGAGAATTATCCTAATTCGATAAGAAAACAAGTCACTAGGTCTCCGATCAAGAAGCTTAACCATAAAGCTCCTAAGTTTACTCATGGTGGACAAGGGAATAAGTCAGCATCGCAAAATGAGTCCACATCACAATGGGTTACTAGAACTTTTGGGCAAGGTGTTACTACAAATCAATCGTGCAAAGAAATTCCTTCACAAACCATTGACTCAAATGCAACAGGTGAGAAAGCTACTGCTAAAAAAGAGAAGACAATTGATGGGGTTCAGAGGAGCTTTGGCATGCACAAGGAACATATTAATGTGCCCCTCAACCATTCTTGTCAAGAC
>AWOL01S0266243.1:15738-32695 GCA_000715115.1 Nicotiana otophora
ACAACAACTAATGAAGCTGTAATAGTTGCAAATACATTTACAGTACTTGAAGAAAGAATGGAAGACATAGACCAGAATCGACAAGTGATAATGGTGGAAGAAGCAAGAGAAGTGCAAAAGGTGGCTGAGAATTATCCTAATTCGATAAGAAAACAAGTCACTAGGTCTCCGATCAAGAAGCTTAACCATAAAGCTCCTAAGTTTACTCATGGTGGACAAGGGAATAAGTCAGCATCGCAAAATGAGTCCATATCACAATGGGTTACTAGAACTTTTGGGCAAGGTGTTACTACAAATCAATCGTGCAAAGAAATTCCTTCACAAACCATTGACTCAAATGCAACAGGTGAATTAAATAATGCAGTTGACAGAAAACAGTTGGGTGCTAGTAAGTTGTGGTGTGATCAGGTCGAAGAAGGTTCAGAGGATGGTGAGCTCCCAGAGGATGTCATTGATCAAGAGGAATCAACAGATGAGGAGGGAGAAGAAGAGGAACAAAGTGTGAATGTGGAATGTTTAAAATCTAATGATGATGCTGCATTGATCAATAAATAGATAACGTGTATGAAGAAGGTAGATGAATCAAACAACATGAAGAGCCCTAATAATAATCATCTGAAATAGCCTGGTACAGAGAACACAAAAATAGGTACAAAAAGTTCTAATGTTGGAAAACAAGATCACAATAATATTGATTCTGGAGGAACAATTGGCACTCAGGGAGATGCATATGCATGCGGTGCTATTTCAAATGATGGAGACAGTTTGGCAAACAAAGATATGCAACATGCACAACATAAGGTGGAGTTAGGTGTAATAGAAAAAATTGGGTGCACTGTTCCATTACAAAATACAGTGGTATAACGTGAGAGCTTGGTAAAGATGAATACTTGTGGAACCATGATACCTAAGGTAGCTAAGAACACATCGATGACTCTACTAAACATTATTGAACAAGAGGAAAATATGGACAAAGTTGGTAAGGGCCTTGATGAAGAATCCACTAAGCCAAATATAATTGCTGTAAAATCAACCGGGGATACCGATTTCCTGATCGAATCTGTTGGAATGCAAGCAGCAAACATACGTAAAGAGGAAGGGATTATGAATGCCAATAAAGGTGTATCAGGTTTTATGCAATCTAGTCCTAATTGGGAAGCAAGGTCAGCCAAAAATACAAATCCTAAAGTAGTCAAAGGACAACTAATTCAAGAGAAAGGGAGTACAACTTTGATCCCTAATCCCACGAGAAATCAATTGGCAGTTCAAGTGGCAGAGACTGGTGACGAGGCAAATGTTGGAGGTAGAGGGAGAGATCTTGATGAAGAATTTACTGCCCAAAATTTCAGGAATGTAGCAAAGCAAAGTGATCTTTCACCCAGGCACATTTACAGAGGGAAATCAGTTGGAAGGGGAAAGAAAAAGCAAGCAAAAGATAATCAAAGTTTAGTTTCTGGGGTTCAAACAAGAAGGACCCAATCTAAATCTCACAATTAATTATGAATGCTATCATTTGGAATGTGAGATCCGTTAATACAAAGAAAGCCTTTTAAAAGCTTGTCAACATGAATAGACAACATTGCTTTCACTTCATATGGATTATGAAACCAATGCAGAAGGCAAGGAAATTAGAAGGATATATAAGACGGATTGTATTGCTACAAGCTTTTGTCAATATATCAAATAAGATATAGGTGTTTGTAGATGAGGATCATGGGGTAGATGTACTGATTAATATGTAGCAACAGAAGACTTTGAAGCTGACAAATTTGGATACTGAAATCTTGTTCATTATCACATTTGTTTACGCTAAATGTTATGCTACTGAACAAATTTAACTATGGGACAGTATGTATAATCTTGCTAAAGATATGCCATTACTTTGGCTTGTAGGGGGTGATTTCAATATTATTTGGGATGAGGAAGAGAAGTTTGGTGGACTCCTGGTATCACTGAATGAAGTTAATGATTTCCGACATTACATCAACACATGTAACCTTTTGATCTATGCTTCAAAGTAAGTATCTATACTTAGTGGAATGGGAGAGCTGAAGAGGACTGCATTTTTAAAAGACTGGATTGCTTCCTGACAAATATGGAATTTCAGCAGAAGCTATCGGGAATAGAGGTCACACACTTATCAAAAATAGGGTCTGATCACATCCCTATGTTGTTGACATGTAACACTGATGCTTCACCAGTTAAGAAGTCCTTCAAATTTCTCAATTTTTGGACAAAAAACCATACTTTTAAAGATATGGTGAAGGATAATTGGAAAGTTGACTTTGCTGGGGATCCTTTTATTATTTTCAAACACAAGCTAAAGAGATTGAAGAAGGCTTTATCAACATGGAGCAGAGAAGTTTATGGTGATATCTTTTAGAAGATAGCAAGCTTAGAGGAGGTGGTACTAGTACATGAGTCTCAATTTGAGATTAATCCTACATATCAAAATAGAGAAAGGCTACAGAAGGTGCAAGTTGAACTGATCAGGTACTTGGCTCTAGAGGAAGAATTTTGGAATAAAAATCTGCCATGTCTTGGTTTCAAGATGGATATACGAATACAAAATTCTTCCATGCACAAGTGAATGGTAGAAGGAAAAAAGATTACAAATGAAAAGGGTGCAAAATAATGTTGGCAATTGGTCAGAAGACAATGCAGAAATGGATGAGGAAGCAGTAAGGTTTTTTCAAGCACAATTCCATGAGGATATAGTCCCTATAGATTTTAGAATTCTAGATCATGTTCCTACAATGGTAGACAGTACACAAAATCTAGATTTGATACAGCAGCCTACAAATGAGGAGGTCAAATATGCAGTATTGGGTTTAAATGGGGAAAGTGTTGGAGGTCCTGATGGCTTTACGAGATATTTCTTTCACTCATGCTAGGATATAATTGGGAATGATATAGTCGATATGGTGAAGGTATTCTTCAATGGTCATGAACTACCTAGGTTTGTAACTCATATAAATATGGTTTTACTGCCAAAAAAAGAAGGAAGTTGTGATATTTTCTGACATGAGACCTATCAGTCTCAACAATTTTATCAATAAAGTATTTTCCAGAGTCATTCATGAAAGGTTGGTAGGCATGCTTCCTAATATAATATCAGATGAACAGGCTGGTTTTGTAAAAGGGAGGAGCATAGTGAAGAATGTTCTTCTAACACAAGAAATAATTATAGATATTAGATTGCAAACCAAGGCAGGTATAAATGTTATGATCAGATTGGACATGACAAAAGCATATGACAGATTATCCTGACTTTTCTTGACAAAAGTATTAAGGAAGATAGGATTTGGAGAAAGATTTATAGGTTTGGCGTATGAGATTGTTTCAAACAATTGGTATTCTGTTTGCTTAATGGGAAACCTCGTGATTTTTTTAGATCAACAAGAGGTGTCAAGCAGGGTGACCCTTTGTCACCCACTCTATTTATTCTGGCAGCAGAGGCAATGTCAAGAGGGCTGAATTCATTACATATGAATTTGTATTTCTGTGGATTTGGATTGCCCAAATGGAGTCCCAAGATTAATCATCTAGCATATGCTGATGATACCATCATCTTCTCATCCTCTGATACTAGTTCATTACAATTGATAATGGAAGTATTGGCAGCTTATGAAGCTACTTCTGGCCAGCTAATCAACAAGAGCAAATCAGCTATATACATGCATCATTCTGCCAGTACACAGGTGGTCAGCAAGGTACAAAGGATCATTGGTATTCCTAGACAGGATTTCTCTTTTATATACCTTGGTTGTCCAATATTTTACTCTAGAAGAAGGATGGATTATTACCAAGGTCTCATTAATAAGGCTTTGGATAAGCTGTAGACTTAGAAAGGGAAATTATTATCTATAGGGGAAGGGCTGTTTTAATATCTCATGTGCTTCAAAGTATGCCTATACATCTTCTTTCTTCAGTAAGTCCTCCCACAAATGTGATTAACAAGCTACACAAAATATTTGCACAATTCTTTTGATGCAATTCTGTTGGAGGTTCAAGCAGACAATGGGCATCTTGAAAAACTCTATGCTTGCCATTTGAAGAAGGTGGAGTAGGATTTAGATCCCTTCAAGATATCTTCACATCATTATTTTGTAAACTATGGTGGAACTTCAGCACAAAACCAAGCTTGTGGAGTTCATTTATGAGTCAGAAATACTGCAAAAAACTTAATCATATAGTGGTTTCTTGGAGGCATGAATCTCAGGTATGGAAAAAGTTACTTATATGTAGAGATATCATAGAACATCGAATATTATGGCAACCTATGATGGGATCTTTTTTGTTCTGGTTTGAAAACTGGACAAGATTAGGTGCTTTATATTTTGTCACACCTCCAGATTTTATGTGTGATGAAACTATACACAACATATATGATGTGGTGCAAGATGGACACTGGGATGAGGTGAAGATTAGGGAGATACTGCCAGCAGACCTTGAAAACCATATTTTGGAAAATATAAGGGCACCAATGCTGTGTAATGTCCTTGATAGGCCCTGTTGGATTTTAAAAACAAGGGGATAATTTAGTGTCAAATCAGTGTTGGAGTACTTAAGAAGGAGGCAAGAACCTTGCAATGCTTATAGGAAAATCTAGGTGAAAGGATTGCCTTTCAAGATTTCTTTATTCATGTGGAAAGTTTGGAGAAATAAGTTGTCGCTGGATGGTTTCTTGAGGAGACTAGGGTACCAAATGGCATCTAAATGCTAGTGTTATGCTGAGGCAAAGGAGGAGACAATGCAACATTTTGTTTTTCACATCCTCTGTTGCCAATACAATATGGAAATATTTTTTTGTCATGCAAGAATTGTCATGGATGGAATCACATTTCACCAGGCAACGATTAAATGTTGGACTGCTGATTTTATACCAAGATTACATCCTATAATGCAAGCTTTACCATCAGTAATAGCATGGGAATTATGGAAGAGAAGGAACAGATACATGCATGGAGATGTTGTCACTATATGCAGGGTCATCTATTAGATTTTCTCTACTCTACAATCACTCATCAAATTCAGGAAACCAGGTATTCAGAATATCCCTCATAAGTGGCCAGATATACTAAACATGATGGAGAAATATACACCTGCATTGAAGTATACCAAGGTACTGTGGGAATATCCAAGCCAATAGTGGATAAAAGTCAATACAAATGGGGATTTTAGGGGCAATCCAGGTAGAAGTTCTATTGGTTTGAATTGATAAATGAAGAGGGAGATGTCATGTATGCATGTGGGAAGTAGATACAGGAAGGGACAAACACAGAAGTTGAAGCTAAGGCAATACTTGAAGCCTTGAGATTTTGTGTGGAAAATGAGTATGTGCTTATTGATCTTCAAATTGATTCAATGATGCTAAAGAATGTGATTGCGGGGGAGTGGAAGTCACCATGGTCGATTACTAAACATATGAAGGAGATCAAAGAGCTGATAACTAGAGGAAATGTGACAGTGACGCACACTCTTAGAGAAGGCAACAATTTAGCAGATCATCTTACAAACTATGCCTTAGATGTTGGTTCTATACAATGTCACTGTTTTGGTGAACTAGATTTACAAGGAAAAAGGTTGGTGAATAATGATAAGATGCAATGTCCATACCTACAAGTAAGAGTAGAAAGGAACTAGGATTTGGAGGAGAAAGGTTGTCAAAGAAAAAGGAGGCTATAAGAGGTTACATATTTGATCATCATGTTCGAGTCCTTTTGGATGAGAGCATGTTGATGATTTTTTATACTAACATGGTTTTCTTTTTTGCAGGAGAAGTTATTGTATCTATGTCCTATCCTTTGATGAATTTTCAGCTGGTGGTATTAGTACAATGTACTTAGTCCACTGGGAGGGAGTTGAGGGTAGGCACAAGCATGGAAGCAAGGATGGTACACAGGGCACTATGTTTGTATACTGCAACAGGAACCTTCAAACATCGAAGGCTTTCTATTTACATTTTACACCATAGTGTTCTAGTACTTAGGCTGAGCACCACGAAATTACACATAAAGGTAGACACACAAAACTGGAGATGCAATAGACAACTACTTAGAAAATTCTTCGAGTCAACACGGTTGGGCACATGCTTTTGGTTTTCAAATATGGGATCACTGGAGGTATTGTGGGGTAAAATACCAATACAATTCCATATTTCAATATCCCAACAAGGGTGTCGCACAATGTTTCCATCACATTATCGTTGGAAACCATACGAATTATTCACCAAAACATGCATGCGAAACTACTGGATCTTAGAAGCAAATGAGGGTGCGTATGGTTGTACTATTTTTTATGATACTGCAGGTGTACTACTGGATCCTACACATTGGAAATGGACTACAAGATGCAAGGATACTCAATACATGGAGCTGGAAATACAAAGGCAGGGCAAGGCAAAGGAGTTTGCGAGAGATATCTGGAGGATCATAGAAGATACATACATAAAGAAGAGGCAGCTGTATTATGGAAAAAGAAAGTTCTGGCTACACAATTGGAGTCTCTATTCTCATTAACACAAAAGGAGGGACAAATGTGCAATAAAACAAGAATCAACATGGGCCTCAACAGTGAAGTGTTAGCACGACTAGTTTAGATCACTTCAGCTACTTGCTTTATTAGTCTACATATTGTAATACCACTGTTGAGTATCATACTCAACATTGATAGTAGGGATTATGTTGTCGTCAAGATTTATTTATTTCACCTTGTACGACCTCCTGACATTTTGTTTGGTTTTGTTTTTTGAGTTATATATATAAAACAAACTAGCCCTGGGCACCTTGCCTAGTGGATTGCTAAAAAAGACTCGTGTGACTAGACCTAATTCTTTCTTTTCATCTGCTTCTCACTTAGGGGAACTAAAATTTTGAGACATTTGAAAACTTATATCAATTTTTAAGACAAAAATGTTAAAAATGGGGTATGAGAGACACTTTTATGATTAGTATTAATGACATAATTTTTAGAAGCTACAAAGTTTCTTATTTATATAAAGTTTTCCCTCCTCCTCCATCCCCTATTCCTCCTCCCACTTCTCCTCCTCCCCTTATTTTTCCATCTCGCAATGCTCTTCTCTATCCTCCGGTCACTCCTTATCCTCAAATATTTAGGGAGATATTTGAAACATCTAGTTAGATGTTTCAAACATCTATTGAGATTACCCAACCATCTAGTGAGATGTTTCAAACATCTGTGGAGATGTCTGAAATATACAGGGAGACGTTTCACCAATTTCTTTTTTCTTTTTCTCTCATATTTTAAACTACTAGAAAAAAGGAAGAAGCAGAACAAATATCCCGAGAGTTGTTTCAAACATCCCGAGAGATATATCAAAAATTCTGGGGATGTTTCAAACATCTCTCAGGATATTTTGCAAAATACTCACCTGGAGATGCTTCAAAATAGCTCGAGGGATGTTTTGCAGAATACTCACTTTGTAAAATTTTATATTTTTTCTTTCTCTCGTATATTATAAACAACTAGAAGAAAAAAAGGAAAAAGAAGATGAAGAGGGAGAAGAATAAAAAGATAAGAAAAAAAATGAAGAAGAAGAAGATGATAGAGACAAAGCAGTAGCAGCAACGAAAGTTGAAAAGAAAGAAGAAAATAAGGAAGAAGAATAAAAGAACGAGGAAGAGAAAGAAGAAACAAGGAGAAGAAGAAAAAGTAGAGAGGAGAAATAAGAGGGAAATGAAAGTTAAAAATAATTTGAATGGGTATGGGTCTTTTTAAAATTTTAAAAATTTTAATATTTATCCACAACTTTTCTTATTTTTAATCTGACCCCCACACACTTGAAGTCTTGTGTAAGAATTTGGAAAATTGTTTTGATTAACAAAACAAGGATGATTAAAGGGGGTTAGAGTTAGATTAAAAATAGGAAAATTTATGGATAAATATTAAAATTTTTAAAAATGGGGGAACTAAAATTTTAAGACACTTGTAAACTTATATCAATTCAAGACAAAGTGTAATGAATGGAGTAGGAGGGACACTTTTATGATTAGTTAATGACATAATTTTTTAAAACCCTAATTTTTTTTTTTACATAAAGTTCTCCTCCTCCACCCCCTATTCCTCCTCTCACTCCCATCCTTCTCTCGCCACTCCTCCTCCTCTCCCTGTTCCTCCATCTCGCAATGCTCCTCTTTATCTTCCAGCCACTCCTTATCCTCAAACATCTAGGGAGATGTTCCAAGCATCTGTTTAGATGTTACAAACATTTGTGGTGATGTCTGAAACATACAAGAATATGTTTCACCAAATTTTATCATTCTTTTCTTTTTTCTCTCACATTTCCAACTACTAGAAAAAAGGAAGAAGCAAAAGAAATATCTAGAGAGATGTTTCAAACATCATGGGGATGTTTCAAATAACTCGGGATATTTTACAAAATACTCATCCTGGTGATGTTTCAAAATATCTCGAGGGATATTTTATAAAATACTCACTTTGTATTTTACATTTTTCTCTTCTCTCGCATATTTTAAATCACTAAAAAAAAGAAAAAGAAGATGAAGAGGGATAAGAAGAAGAAGAAAAATACAAGGAAGAAGAAGAAGAAGAAGAAGAAGAAGAAGAAGAAGATGATGATGATGATGACAGAGACAATGCAGCACCAACAACGAAAGTTGAAGAGAAAGAAGAAAATAAGGAAGAAAAACTCAAATACACACAGATCGAAAAATTCATCTACTCAAAAATAATAAATTCAAGAACATACAAATTAGAAAACCTTCATATTGCAAGGATCTGAAAACATTCCTTCTTTCTCCCTTCTTTTGTTCTTCGTCTTTGGTTTCTCTCTCCTTTAGGATTTTGTTTTAATGGCGGAAAAGATTCAGATTTGAGAAGCGAAAAGAAATCCTTTATATTGATGAAGATCTATATGGATGAATTTATCAATCTATATATTTATGTTTGCTTTAAAGAAAATTAATTACCACTAGGTTGCTTCGAAGCTCGAACGGAAGAAGCCACTCACTTTTTTCTATGTGTTGCTTATAGAGGACCTTTCTAAAAATTTCTTTCTTATTTTGATCTTCTTCTTCTTCTTCTTCTTCTTCTTCCCCTTAATTGTTGTGCATGTGGTGATTTTGGTATTGAAATGGAGGTGTAGTGATGGATGGATGCAATTTTCTAATGTAGATATGTATAACATATATTTATACAATGGTTATATGATGTATATATATTTTTTAAACAGTATATATACAGGTGTATAATATTGTATAATTATATATATGCCAATGTATAATTTATACATGAAGATACAGTATAAGAGGTTGTACATACACAATTATATACAATTATTTCTTTTTGTAGTTTTTCTTTGTTCTTTATTGTCACAACCCAAAATCTATCTAGTCGTGATGTCATCTAACCCAACCCACTAGGTAAGCCAAGTAACAATCAACACAACTCGAAATGAGAATAATAAGAGCAAATGAGTAAAATAACTGAATTTCTATACAATTCTCAAAGATTGGTAGTATAAATCATGAGCTTCTAACACTTAGATTTACAAAGATGGTACGAAATAAATACATCAACTTTTAAAATATACATAAACAGATTTGCAAATCTAAAGCTACCAAGGAAAAGTGACAGCTATAACCGAAACACAAGCGAATCTTCAATGCCAGCTCCCGCCATACACAACAACATCAACTCCAAGATCTGCACGCAAGGTGCACAAGTGTAGTATGAGTACAACCGACCTCATGTACTTACTACATAACAAACCTAACCTCAGGTTAAAAGCAGCGACGAGCTCGGAAAGTCCAATATAAATGGCCATCAACAATAACAACACAGGATATAATGATGACAGTAACATAAAATAGCTCAAAGGAATTATCATGTTCAGCCCATTCACAGCTACAGAAAAGTAGACATGCTTTTCAAGTATAACAATCAAGATCAAATCTTACCACTAAAATCGATTAAACATGTATTTATCAAAAATAAACTGTGTTTTCCAATTTATAACATCAGATAAGACTTTTCGTTTTCCAAATAGCATGAGGAAACTAAATCAATATGCCTACATATCAATATACACGTCAAGTCATCAGATGTCATATACCATCAAGCATGAGAAAAATACATCTTTATGCCTAAATGTCAAATGTACATGTCAATTAAATGGTTTCACAGTGATATCATCAAGTACCCTCACTCTCAGTTCACTCAAGATGCCTGTCTCAATGCCCCCACTCAATCACACACACGCAATCACTCAGCACTGTACCGGTGTCTGGCTCAAAAGTCCCTCACCAAAGCACGTGTACATATCACTGTGCCTGTGCCCACTGCTGCTATATCAGACTCCATAGGGGCGGATCCTGCCCAAGCGCTAATCAAAAGCCAATACGGCCTGCTGCAGTGTGCATCCCGATCCAAATAACAATAAGCCAATAAGACCTGTTGTGGCGTCCAAACCCATCCACGTAGTAATAAGTCAATAAGGCCTGTTGCGGCGTCCAACCCGATCCAAATAATAATAAAACCAATATGACATGTTGCGGCATGCAACCCGATCCAAATGACACTCTCTCAAGATGGCTCTCAGACCCACCTTAGTCATCAACCTCTCAAGTCTGCTCACAATCTCATATCTCCACATATGGAAAGTAACAACAACGTGTGATGTAACAACGAATAATAAATAGAGATTGAGATATGATATGCAAATGAAGAATTATGACTGAATATATAATTACAGTTAAATTAGATAGCCAAAAAATAACATAAATAGTCTCGTTAGGTCTCAACCAAATAATCACATAGCCTAAACATAATTTCTAACGTGAAACACAGCTCAGATAATCAAATAAGTAGGGAGAACACGAATATAACAAGATATAATAGCAAAACAAGTCCACTAATAGTGTAAAAGTCAACTCAGATCATGATTACCCCGGTGCACTCTCACTCGTCCGTCACCTAGCATGTGTGTCACCTCATTACATCACAAATAATATAGCTCCCAGTTATAATTACCATCAAATCCAAGTTTAGAAATGTTACTTACCTCGAACAAACCAAATTAAGCATTGAGCAAGCTAAACAATACTCTAGAAACGCCATCCCGCGCCAATCGACCTCCAAATGGCTCGAAACTAGCCAAAAGCAACTCAAAAATATCAAATAATGCCAAAGGAAACCGACCGAGACGATAAAGGTCGAATCTTTAATCAAATACTCAAAGTCAACCAAATAGTTAACTCCGGGCCCATACCTCGGAACCCGATAAAACTTATAAATTTCGACAACTCATTCGAATACGAGTCCAACCATACTAATTTCACTCAAATTCGACTCTGAATCGATATTCAAAGCTCAATAATCCACTTTAGGAAAGTTTAGACAAAAACTCCCCATTTTTCTTTTAAAACCATCAATTAAATGCCAAAATCGAAGATGAAATCATGAAATATAGTCAAAACCAAGTCAAAAATATTTACCCCAATCTATTTGGTGAAACTTCTCTCCAAAATGGTCCAAATCCGAGCTCCAAATCTCAAGTTGTGATAAAAATGATCCAAAACCTCGATATACAGCTTCTGCCGAAAGCTTTTCATACATGCGAACAAATAGCTGCTTCTGCGACACAAGCCTTGCTTTTGCAGAAAAACACTGAAGCTCGACCTCCCGCACCTGTGAAAAATACTTCGCTTCTGCGACATCGCAGGTGCGAGGAAATACGCATTTGCGCCCAACTCGCTTATGCGCTGAAAAGGCCGCTTCTGCGCCATCGCAGATGCCATGAATCCTCCGCATCTGCCGACTCCTGCTGCTAGATCCAGGTTGCGCTTTTGCTCTATGATTTCCCCATTTGCAGCTCCGCACCAGCGTCCACATTTCTGCAAGTGCGGTCACACCATATCTCAGCCAAAAACCAGCATTAACCAACATGACTCAAAATGATCTGAAACCCGTCTGAAACTACCGAGACCCTCGGAACCTCGTACGAATATACCAACAAGTTTTTAAACATTATATGGACCTACTCGAGCCTTCAAATCACACCTAACAACATCAAAATTACGAATTGCACCTCAAATCAAACTTAATGAACTTTTGAACTTTTAACTTTCAAAACTTGTATCGAGTCATATCAAATCAACCCGAAATGACCTCAAATTTTGCACGTAAGTTCCAAATCATATGACGAACCTATTCCAACTCCCAAAATCACAATCTGAACCCGATATCATCAACTTCAACTCTCGATCAAACTTATGAACATTCCAAACCTTCAAATTGCCAACTTTCGTCAAATAGTGCCGAAACCTCCTAGAAACATTCAAATACAAATTCGGGCATATGCCCAAGTCCAAAATCACTATCCGGATCTAACGGAACCATAAAAACTTCGATCCGATGTCAAATATACAAAAGTCAAACTTGGTCAACTCCTCCAACTTAAAGCTTTATAGTTGAGAATCATTCTCCCAAATCAATCCCGAATCCCCCGAAAACCAAGATCGATGATACACACAATATATACGTAGCTAATCATGCCCTTAAACCACCGTACGAAGTGCAAATGCTTTAAACGATCGATCGGGTCATTGCGTTTATTTTGGATGTGGAGATCTAACTCTATGGTTCTAAGTTGTGATATTTGCCTTCTTCTTTTTCTGTTTTTTCACTGTTAATGATTTTTGAAGGGAGGAAGTAGGTGTACATGACGTGTATATGTATATTCGTGTATATGTTTATATGTAGTGATAGCAATACAACATTATTCACGAATATACATAATTATACACCGTTAGATAATATTCATAATGGTTTTACTTTTTTGTCGTTTTTGCCTTCTGATAAGTATATTCACTGAATAAAATTGATACATATGTATAATATTGTATAATTAATTTATACATATATTTATTATCAACCAAAACTCTCATATTTGCTTTAACATTATGAATACAGTTATATCGTAAATAGATCCGATGCTTCCTCATGTCTTGTTCGATAAGGACTTGTTAAGTAAAAGTTCATAATAAATATGGTATATGTTATCATTTTTATTTCATATGAAAAATAAAAAAAAATGAAACAATAAAGACCATCTGATTTTGGAATGAAAAACACGAAAAGGCAAAATAAAATAAGGAAAAAAAACTAAAATAAGTGGAAAGAATATGGATGAAAGGGGGACAAAAGTTTATTGGACGGAGATGGATGAAATTTATAGATTTGTTGAAAAAAGCACAACGTTATTTATCTAAGCTACATTTTATTGGGTTATATGATTGCAATCTTTTTGAGAAAATGACATTGTATAATCACTCAAAGATTTTATTAGCTCATATTTTTATTAGTGATCCGAAATGGCCTTTCGGCCCAATTTATTTACAACTTGTAGCCATTATCTATTTTCAATGCATTTATTTTCCCAATACAATATTTATTCCTAGCCTTTTTATCTTTCTTTCATTATATCCAATGCACATATTTTTCTTCCCATTACCACTTTCATTCCTATCCTCTTTCTTTCTCACCATCTTTCTCACCTCTTTCTTTCTCTGTGTCTTCTTCGTCTTCCTTTTATCTTTCTTTGGTTATTTTTTTTTCATTTTCCTTCCCTTCTCTATCTCCCATTTCAGATCTATATTTTTTCTCTTTATTTTTTTCTTCACACTGAAAAAACTTGTTTGAGTACCTAGAAAAATCATAAATTTTTTAACTCAATTCTTAAAAGATTTACTCAATTACGATGCATGATACAAGAGTGCCAGCAAAAGTCATATAGTTTTCTAGTCAAGCTTCTTCTACTTCTTTTTCTTCTTTGGTCATAATAGTGTCTTATGAGTGAAGATCTTTTACAGTGAGTATCGATGGTGGGTATGGATTTAATGGGGTAGTTGGATGATACTTATATGTAACTTTGTATAAATATTATATATATACAGTTATACAATGTATTAAATATTTTATATACACATATATAGAGTTGTATATATATACGATAATTTGTATTATAGTTTATATAAAAGTTATATGTATATTATTATGCTATGTATAAAAGTTGTATATACATTGTATCCTAAGCTTGGCAATGCACTTTGCGTATATTGAGTGTATTCCGAACGTGTTTGTGTATCCAAACCGTATATTGAATTTTTTTATACATGATTATATAGTGTGTATATACTACACAATATGTATATAGCATAGTATATACAAGTTATATACATAATTTATACACGGTTGATACATATTGTGCAAGTGTATTTTTGTATAAACATTGTATATAAATTGTTATATGTGTATAAAAGATGTATATTTACAATTATACAGTATTTAAAAGTTTTATATTCACTATTATCCGAGTTTGATAATGTATTCTTAGTGTATTCCGAGCGTATTGTATATTTAAAGTGTATAATATATATATATATATATATATATATATATATATATATATATATATATATATATATATAGTTATACAATATATTAAATATTTTATATACATATTGTATAAATTTTGTATATAAGTGTATCCTGTATTTTTCAGTGTATATTATAAAATATTATATATAAAATGTATAAAAATTGTATATATACTATTACATTGTATAGATTTTGTATATAAAGTGTATCCTCTATATTTTAGTGTATCCCTAATGTATCATTAACTCTGACTTCTTTGCTGCAACCTTACAAATGTATATATGGTATATAATAAGTATATATGTATAATTATATAATTTATATACACTGTTTATACGATGTAAATGTTGTTGGTGGGTTGTCGATGTTTTGCGAGATGTTTTGGAGGTAGGGGCTTCATGATTCATTGCTTCTATCTTCTTCTTCTTCTTCCTCCTCCTATTCTTCCTCCTCTTCCCCATCTTCTTCCTCTTCTTCTTCTTCCTCTTCTTCCTCTTCCTCTTCCTCTTCCTCTTCCTCTTCCTCTTCTTCTTCTTCTTCTTCTTCTTCTTCTTCTTCTTCTTCCATGGGTTCTAAAGGGTCTTTGTATAGAGATGTATAATTAGTGTATTCTATGTACAATAATCGGTATTTTGCGAGATGTTTTGGAGGTTGGGGCTTCATGATTCATTGCTGCTATCTTCTTCTTCTTCTTCTTCTTCTTCCTCCTTTCCCTCCTCATCCTTTCCCTCCTCCTCTTCGTCCTCCACCTCTTCCTCTTCTTCTTCTTCTTCCTCCATGGATTCTAAAGGTCTTTATATAGAGATGTATAATTAGTATATTCCATGTACAATATATATATATTTAGTGTATCTTTATGTATAATCTATATATCTATATACACTCTATATACACACACTTTATACAATTTCAACTATGAGAAGTTTTTCGGTCTTTGGTTATTTTTGGTGAGCAAAAAAAAAGAGATGAGATTGTATATACACTAATACATTGTATAAATTTTGTATATAAAGTATGTCCTATATTTTGTGGTGTACCTATAAAATATCTTTAGTGTATTCTAAGCGTTTTAGAGTATCCAAAGTATATATATTGTTCTACGATGTATAAAAAGTGTATATATTATTCTGCAATGCATAAGAAGCGTATATATTATTTTATGATGTATAAAAAGTGTATATACACTTTATACTAGTGTGAAATGTATATATTATGTGTACAAAGTATACATCACCTTCTTCTTTTTCTTCTTATATTATGAGTGTTTTTGCTTATGCAATATCATATATTTTTTAGATTAGATCAATAAAAAATTTATGCTCTTAGTAAAAGATAATTTGTTTTTATAATTTATGTGTAATAGGAAGAGTTTGAAAGTTGCAAAGGTGAAAGTGCTCAAATTTTACCCCAAAAAAAATAAATCTGAAACATAAAAGGAGATGAGAGTGTTCGAAACTTAAAAATTAATGATTTTCCGTGTGTCATAACAAACAAACAAATAAAAAAAATCCTAAAACCTAAAAGGAACTTTTTTATGGACGTAAAAGGAATTGAAGATTAGGCGGCCGCTGGTTTTTTAGTTGCAACTGCCAGCCCTTATGATTGGTTTTGGGCTATGAATTGTATGGTGTATTTTGTGGCTACCGATTTTTATTAGTTTTTTCCGGATGGCTATAAGTGACAATTGCTCTAAAATAAACTCAAAAGTGTAACAAGTAGCATAACTTATTTTCCATAGCAGAGGCCGAATAGGACTCTTTTCCGGGTTTTAATAGCACAACAGCAAGTTTCAACTTTTTACAATAAAAATAAAAATATAAAGAAGTAATAAAGGAAAATGAGAATAATATCCTGGAGGCCTTCATCATATACTATAGACATATACGCAGACTGCCCTCGTATCATAATCGCATTCTCCGGACCTCATTTTTGGTGCTGCCTCAAACGTGATCGACATTACAGAACAACAGAGACATTTTAGCAAACACTTAGAGTGCGAGAAGAAAATGAGCGGAACAGTGAAGAAGATCGCCGACGTGACATTCAAGGCCGGCAAGACTATTGATTGGGAAGGAATGGCGAAGCTTCTGGTCACCGATGAAGCTCGCAAGGAGTTTGCTAATCTCCGTCGCGCCTTCGATGATGTCAACTCTCAACTTCAGACCAAATTCAGCCAGGTTCCCTCTCCTCTTTCTCTATATGTTCATTTCCCCCAACATTTGTATATATTTTTTTTTGATAGTTTAACGATTTTTTCCGAATTTTAAAGTAATTTTTTGTTTATCTTTATGTGGATCTAGGTTTTGATTGTTGGTTTTTCCATTCTATGGTTTGTCATTTGTGGATTATTATTAGGTAGCTTACCAAGGAATCATTAATCGTTTTGGTATGGTAATTTGGTTGCCTGAAGCAAGAGGTGTTTCATGTTTGTGAAGTAGTGAAGTATTTTTTGTGTGTGTGAAAATCTTTTGCCATAACTCACTAATACATTTGTTCGTAGAACAATTCAAGTGGCAAAACCATTCTCTTTTTTTTT
>AWOL01S0266432.1:0-10844 GCA_000715115.1 Nicotiana otophora
AGTAAAACTCACAGATTTACAGGCAGAAAACTCAGAAGAGACGAAAAGGAACTTAGAAAAATTAGAAGATTGAAGACATAAAGTTTGAATGATGGAAAGAAAGGCTATTTATAGATTGAAACAATGATGGTTCAATATCAGAGGTGGACGACCACCGTCTGACACGTTAAATGCCTTGGTAAAACCGAACCGATGGGACATCTATCACATACGTCATGGTCGAGATCGATATAAACGTCAGTATATATCTACTCGAGCTGTTGGAAAATTATATCGTTTCTCGCCACATCCTTTTTCGAGAAACGAGGGGACTATCTGTGTACGGTCAGAACCGATTGAGTCAGTCGTACGGACTGATCGAGACGGCAATACTTCGATCGAAAGTTATATATTTAAGGTCAGGTCGAGGTCCGAAGAAAGGGGCTTCAGGATTCGAGCTCTAAGTCCAATCAAGGATCAGTTCGGTATCATTATCGGGCCCATGAATAAATCAAACCACGAGGCAAAAGGTTGTCAGAGATGCACATACCGACCAACACCCACCCCAAATATCAAGACTCCGAGTCAGGATCGAACTCGAGTCAAGGCCAATGGCTCGACCCGATATCGAGTTCGAGTCAGTATCGAAGCTCACAGACAAGGCTGTTACAGCCGCACTAAGGGAGAGAATCCTCGTGGAAAGTAGGAAAAAGACAATACATCATGGGCTCTCCACTACGTATTTTTTATTGTTGTATATAAAGTAGGATCCCTCTACTATAAAAGGGGAATGGATTGTAAGCAGAGACACACTGGAATAAAAGATTTCTTCTCATATTGAAAGATANATTTATTTTCCCTTTATCTTATTCGTTCTTCTTCTCACTAGTCTCATTCTCATAGTCAAGAATACATGTATTTCTATTTCTCTATACGATTTATATCAAATTATATCACATATCCTTAGAACCATACACAAATTTAACTATATTCGTTTTTCGGGTAAACACTGAGTACACCATTTATTTTATCAGTTTTTCTAACCTTCTAAACATTTTCTATTTAACTGTGATAACACTTGAAAAGATGCTAATGGTTGAGAAGGTATTGAAAATGCCGTAGACAGAAAACTTTCTTCAGATTAGAGTAGTTTTGATTATTGAGATAATAAAAAATGCAACGTCGAGGCGAAGACAAAACTTTGAGAGCTTGAGTATATTTTTTTTTGAAGTCTTAACTTTTGTGAATGATAGAGTAGACAACTCATAAAAGTGATGTAACGACCCGACCGGTCGTTTTGAGTTCTACCGCATCATTCAGCGGTATGAGGCCTTGAGTGTCTTCATTTTATATTTTATGACTTGTACGCATAGTCGGAATCAAATTTCGAGAAGTTCAGAATTGATTCATATGGAAATTCTCATTTTAGAAGCTTTAAGTTGGAAGAATTGACTAAGGTTTGACTTTTGAGTAAACGACCTCGGAATTGGGATTTGAAGGCTCCAATAGATTTGTGTGGTGATTTCAAACTTGGGCGTATGTTCGAGTTCAATATCGGGTGGTTCGGGAGCATTTCGGCACTTATTGTGGAAAGTTGGCAATTCGAATGTTTTAGAATTTTCTATGTTTGGTTTGAAGTGTACTTTAGTATTATCGATGTTCGTTTGGGGTTCTGAGCCTTGATATAGGTTCTTGGCATGATTTATGACTTGTACGTAAAGTTTGGCATCATTCCGGAATGTTTAAGTGTAATTCGGACATGTTCGTCGAAGTTTGAAAGTTAAAAGAAGGATTTGATCATCGATTCATGATTTTGGTGTTGTTTGGCGTGATTTGAGGCCTCAATCAGGTTTGTGTTATGTTTTGGGACTGGTTTGTGTAATTGGACGGGTTCTTGGGGGCCTCGGGTGTGTTTCAGATATATTTGGGTTGTGTCGCGCTCTTATTTTGATGTTTCAGCATCGTTTTCTTGGGTATAAAGGATACTATATTGAGAAAATGACCTTTAATTTGTAATTAGATCAAACCATTAGATTCATATCGTAACTACAGAGTCACATCAGCAAGAATCATCGAATTCTGATGTCGTATGAGAGAGTTATGCACATTTTCGTGTCGGAAAAGATTGCTGGTTTCTGGTGCGGACATTGCTCTTTGCGAATGCGAGGGAGGTCTTGCGAACGCGAAAAAGGAAATTTGGGTTGACTGGTCAACGCAAAAAATTGCTCTTCGTGAACGCAAAGGTGTACCGCGAAGGTGAAGAACAAAAATCGTCTGGACAGCGTTTTAAATGGACAGACCGAGCATTTTAGTATTTTGAGCATATCTTGAGTTCTAGAGCTCCGTTTGAGGTGATTTTTGCGGAATTATTCTTGTCTCAACAAGGGGGTAAATATCGGATCTTTAGTTTGATGCTTTTCCATTATTAGTTTCGTTGGTTATCATTTTTATCCGTGTTTAGATTGTAGAAATTGGGGTTTCAAGCTTCAAAGTTATGAGATGGTAAATCCTTGATTTGAGGGTCAATTCATGGACGAAATTGAATAATTTTCGGAATATAAAATATATAAGGTATGGGTAATAATTATTTTTGATAATTTTCGAAATTCGGGCATGTGGGCTCGAGAGTTGACTTTGTTGACTTTTCGAGCGAAGTTGGAAATTATTATGAATTGATTAATTACGAGTATTAGAGTGTAGTTTTATTGGTTTGCACATTGTTTGACTAATTTCGGATCGATGAGCTTTGGTTTGAGGTGTTAGAGAGGCGTGAGAGCCGATTATGGAACTACGGAGCGAGGTAAGTCTCATGTCTAACCTTGTGAGAAGGAAACTACCTCTTAGGTGATGTAATTGTTATGTGCTACTAGTTGTGGGTGCTACGTGTGTACGAGGTGACGAGAGTCCGTACGTAACTAAAGCATGTTTATGTTCGGGTAGACTTAGGACTTTATCATGTAATATTTGAATTGTTTGGACTCATTTTGCTAGCTTAATTAATTGAAATTATAACTGAAACTAATTTAGAAATATATAAATATATTAAGCCGAGCTTTATCACCTTGAGTTGTTGCCAAGATATTTGATAAACGTAAAGGGGTATATTTATTATTATGCACCTGTATCTGTGTTGTAAGCATGTGACTCGTAATTCGATAAGTTTTTTCCTTTCTGTGGAGTGGGTCGAACGCCTCGGCAGTATAATAGATGCATCTATGATTCGTGCCGCTCGACCCTCGGCAGTGTATACATTATTCGGGATCGGGCCGTACGACCTCGGCATAATCGTGCGTTATATCGCTAGCCGTCCGAATATTCACGACATTATCCTTCCACCGATGTCTAGTATTTTATATGGTATTCCTTATCCGTTTGATACTGCACTTGATACATCTGAGTTGTTGAGATAGAATATGAGACAGAGGAAAAAAATTAGATCTTTAAAAGAAATTTATGGAAGATTATGTAACTTATAGTTTTATCCCATTATTGTTGTTGTGCTTCATATCTGCTTATGATTTATCATATTGCTTTATTGGACCTCTAGTAAGTGTCGATGTCGACCCCTCGTTACTACTTCTCCGGAGTTAGACTAGATACTTACTGGGTACGCGTTGATTTACGTACTCATGCTATACTTCTGCACTAAATGTGCAAAATCTGACAGGTTCACTTGATGGTTATTTTGGCGCGTAGGCGCAGCTGCTGAGGAGACTTTATGGTGAGCTGCATTTCAGGCTACGTATTGCAGCCCACAGAGTCTCCATTGTACTATTTACTCTATCATGTCTTACTTACATTCCAGACAGATATTGTATTATTATCATACTCCTTAGTAAATTCTCATGCACTTGTGACACCGAATTTTGGGATGTTCTAGATGTTGTTTGTGATTTTGCTTAACATTTACACACTTTTATTATCTATTCTATTTAAAGTGTAAGTTTCCATGATTTTAAAGCTTTGATTTCTTTATCTAATAAAATTCACGATTTCGAAAATAATAATATGCACAATCAAGTTGGTAATTCACCGTTGATTTGCCTAACATTGACGTTGGGCGCACAACGACCTATAGTGAGTTTTGGATCGTGACAAGTGATTACCTCAAAATATATCATGTATGTATCATGCTATGCTTAGGAATAATATATTTAATGGTTATAGTTATTATTATTCGGAAAAATACAAATAATTTGTTGACATATAGATACGTCACATACAGAGGCGGATCCAGTGTGAGAGTTACGGGTTCAATTGAACCCATAACTTTCGACGCGGAGTAGAAATTTATGTGTAAAAATTCATTAAAATTGCAAAAATAATAGATTTGAACCCATAACTTTAAATATATAATGGGTTCAATGTTAAAAATCTTAAAAATTGAACCCATAAAATTTAAATCCTGGAACCGCCTTTGGTCACATATATGAGATTATGTGCATTTTACTTTCAAGAAGTAAAGTAGTAAGAAGCATATAATTTGAAAAGAATTATCACTATATTTAAAAATTGTTATGTTGTTTTATGATTATACAATAAAAAGATATTCTTAATTTAGACATTATTTTATTCCATTAAGGTTTGAAGACTTTTAATAAATTTGATATCGTTCTTGTGACGGAGAACGCAATTTCCTTGATCATTAGGTTCCATGTTGAAATATGATAAATGTTATCATCTTAGATGTTCTTTATGACATGCTGAAATATGCATATGAAATATGCCATAGTGATACAACATTGTGAGTTACATATATAAGTATTAAATTGTGCGCGTATGCTTCTGCAAGGTTAACTTTTATTGAAATTCATGTGTGGATGATATATAAAATGTGGAGTTATATTAAATGTCTGTGAATTATTTGTAACCTCAACAACTATGTTTTAATTAACTAGAGTAAATAAGCTTACAAAGTTACGTGTTATATGGTATAAAGTATTTGAGATTTATTTCCAGGTAATCTGGATATGAGGATATCAATCTTTAGTATGTGGGAGCATATGATCATACTTTTATATTGGTTGGATTATACGATGATATATGTGAAAATGATTTTTAACCCGGCAAGAAAGGTGATACCAACTTAATTTATTGTGTACAACTATAAATTATAAAGATGACCAGAGTAGAAAATAATACTACTAAAAACGTCTCTTTCTATTTAGATTTAGTACTTTAATTGTTCTTCTTTGTAGGTTTAGACAATATTCAGTCATTTTGATCTCGACAAAAAAAATATCATATGACAATCAACGTTGAGCATCCAAAGAAACTTGTAATTTTTTCATGTATTTATATGTCAAAGCTTTGTTTCAATAATTTTGATATTATTTTACAAGATCGCAAATTACAGGACTCTACATTCACGTGCAACGCACGTGCCGAAAAGCTAGTTATTATAAAAGTAAAAACTGATGTCGTGTTATAATTCCATATATTTTGACGTTATTTACCCTACTTGCTTGTTGTTTGGATGCTAATATGTGCGATAATTGCGCTTAAAATCACATGTAGGAATGCTTGGACATGAATTGGAGAAAAGTTGCATGAAATGGTACATCAAAGCTACAAAATGGAGCAAATAAAAGAAGACGTCCAAGGCAATGAAAAGTCATGGCTATAGACGGTGCAAGGCATTGTTCAGGGCACTGTCATTGGTGCCCCAGACAGTGCCTCACGTAGAAACATTTGCGCCATAGACAGTGCCTCGCACAGAAATATTGAAGCCCCAGACAGTGCCTCACGCCGATGATGCTATCCGAGCCAATTTTATTTCCTCCTTAGTTTTGGACGTAGACTTCGGACTCAACCCTGTAAATACCTCTTAAAGTTAGTTTTTCTAGGGAGAAGACATTATTGGAGAGGCAAAAGTCTACGGAATACTTTGGAGCACGAATCACAAGAGTTTTTATCTCCGTTCTTCTTTAATCTGTAGTTTAATACTTTTGAATATCACTATGATTGTTTATACAATTATGAGTAGCTAAACTCTCTAATCTAGGGTTTGATGGAACCTTTTGGAGGATGAGTTCTTGTGACGTTTTAATATAATTTTGCCTTTGAATATCCCTACTTGTTCAACTACGTGTTTATTGTTATTGATTGAATGGTCATCAATTGACCGTGCCTATTTATTATGTATTACTTGAGAAAGAGTACATATTTAGGTTGTTGTCGAACAATGTCACATACCAAGGTATATGAGAGATCAATACGGTTGGTTTAAAAGCGGGATTAGAGATAACGAAGCTTTGACATGATCATAGTGAGCTGTGAAAAAGTGCGAGCTAGCGTAATTCGAGAGAATATGACTAGTACATTATTGTAATTGCTCGAGAGAGAATTACGATAAGCCGAGTGCTCATGATCAGTAGAGAATACTTAGGTGAAATTGTAGGAGACGTAGCGGGAAGGATTCCGACAATTGGAGAAATTATAACTTTAGGCTTTTCCAATCTTGTCTCCAACCTTAGTATCCTATTTATTAATTTGCTACTTTAATTTGTTAGTTAATTAATTAGACATAAGAATTTTAATATTTATAACTTATGAATTGTTTAACCTTGTATTCTTAGTGATAGTAAATAGTTGTATCTAAACCTTAGTTCCCTGTGGGATTCGACTCCGAACTTTTAAACCGGATTATATTTGCAACGACCGCTTATCCTTTTTAGGACTAGAGTTAGGCATGATCAAATTTTGGCGCCATTGTCGGGGAACTAACGGTATAGTTGTAGCTGTATTTATTGCTAGGTTTCAAGTTTGAACTTTTATTTTGTTTTGATTTGTTTTATTTTTAAAATTTTATTTTATTCTGCTTGTTGATTTGAGAAACATGACATCTTGGAAATGGGAGTGTCAGTGTTGGTAATTCTACTGTTGATCCTCATAAATATTGTGAAGGAAACCACCCATGGCAAAATTATCAAAATATTCCCGAGAACGAGTTATGTGCACCAACTCAATCTTATATGTGGAATGTGTGTGATGTGTATGGTGGTCAAAATGGTAATTTTTATGGTTGTACTTATATTTCTTATCCCCCTCCCCCCTATTATGATGGTTCTACTTGTGAAGTCAATAGGAACAAAGAACCTAGGGATACGAACCTGAAGGAGATCAAGGATATGTTAAAGTGCCTTCTGGAATAAAATAATGAGAAACAACTGCAGATAGAAAGGCAAGAGGCAACTATTCGCAACTTGGAGGCTCAAGTGAGTCAAATGGTTGAAGCTTTTAATGCTCAACAAGCCAATATTGGGTATAGTAGCCAAGAAGAGCGTGAGTTTAAGGTGCTAATGGAGGAGGTCAGAGTAGAACATCAACAACCTAGCCAACTGCAATTTGAGGATGTGGATGTTGAATACGTGAGACTAGAGTCAGTCAAGGATATTGAGGATATAAATTTTGTTGACTCTATTATCCTTGATGTTGAGGATGTTGAAAGTCTTGAAGTTCATGTGTTTGAGCGCATTAGTCCTCACTCCAAACATTTTTTCACATTGTGTTTTGATGATTATATGGAAATAGAGTCATTCGAGCTGATTGAGGAGTCAAAGAATGAGGAGCAAGGTGCCTACATTCTGGAATTTTTCTTGCCACAAAGACACGACTACATACCTCATCTAAAAGCCAAGAAGTGTAGAATAGTAAAATGGTTGCTTGGGCCAATTAGATTTGTTCCACCATCCCTGGAGCATAACCGAAAACTTGAAGCCAAATTGGGGGTTCAATTCATAAGCTCAAGGTAGAGGCAGAAAATGGTTCATGTCGTGCCGCGACGTTAAATCAGACGCTTGTTGGGAGGCAACCCAACTTTACTGCTTTCTTTTATTTTTTGTTTTTTTAAAAATATTTTATTGTGTTATTTTTGTAGTGTCGTTTTTTATTTTTTAGGAGCATGGGAAGCATAGCTATTGGAAGGATGCAACAGCAAGCCAGATGGTTAGAACTAAGTGTGGGGTGCCGACACAAAGAAAAATACTCGGGAGATGTCTGAGTACCCTATGAGCTGGTAGTGCCTCGGCCTTTAGCCTACTAGGGAGTTTCTTTTACCCTCTTATTATTTATATTGTGCATTAAGGATAATGCACAATTTTAAGTGTGGGTGAGAAGATTGTCTGGGTGACTTTTTATGCTATTTTAGTTGTGTTAGTTTAATTGATAATTCTTTTTTAGAATTTATTTTTTGAATTTTTTCCAACGATAGATCTCCTAGATAATTTTCTTGAGGGATATAAGTCTAAACAAAAAATACAAAAAATGAGAAAATAGAAAAATTCAAAAACATATCTTTTATTTTTCTTAGGTAGTAATAATCCTCTGTAGTTTTTCTTCGTGCATCGATTCTTTTCCATGGGATATAACTTGAATCGGGTAGTAGTTTTAATTTTTATTTTCTTATTTTTACTTTAGAGTAGTATGTAGGAAATAAAGGAGAAGAACTGATGTGATTTGCACCTTTTGACTTATTTGATGGTTGCATACTTAGGTTCTGGCATGCGTTTCACCTTCCCTTAGTTTTAAATATATGATAATGCCTTGAAAACAATGAAAAGCATGTGGTATGACTCATATGTCTCGGTTTCTTGACTTGTGTTCACTTTGTGCTTCATGCTTAATATATCTCTTGGTTGTGTGAATACTTGTTTGATTGAGAGTCCGAATGAAACCGTCCTTAGGGAGTCATGTGATATGACTCATATGCCTGGGTTTCTTGACTTGTGTTCACTTTGTGCTTCATGCTTAATATATCTCTTGGCTGTGTGAATACTTATTTGATTAAGAGTCCGAATGAAACCGTCCTTAGAGAGTCATGTGCCATGTGTGAAGTGAGTTCTTTGCATAGTTTGTGTTATTGTAATTGAGTCTAGAACTTGCCCGGAATGTGAATTAATTCAAAATCCTAGGTGTTGCTCGGTTTGAAAAGTAATGTTAGGCTTTCTTTGATCTTTTTTAGTTTTGTTGTCTATCACAAATAAAATCATCCCTAGTTACCCTTTTGAGCCTATAAGCCTTTCTTTTGGCACCCGCATTACAAGCCTATCCCCTTTTGTTCTTAATTGAATCATTTTGATCCATATACCTCTTAAAACACTTGAATTGTAAAGAGAGCGCTAGAAAGAAGTAATGAGGAAACTTGGGGTAGCTTTTGAGTGGAACCAATAGAAGGAAGAAATATGCACTTGTGCTTTAAATAAACATCCACTAGCGGCAAGGTAAAAGTAAAAAAAAAGGAAAGAATAAATTAATAAATAAAAGTTTCTTATTTTTACTAGTGGATGTAATCTGAAGCAGTGCGTAAAGAAAAAGAAAAAACATTCTAGGGTGAGCTATCTTATGATGATTGACGTGAATTGGAGGAATTTTGTGCTTAAAGTTGAATACGTGATGTGTTAAAGTTCTTAGGAGGGTTAGCCACTATATTCTAAATATATTCTACCCGTCCCTTAGCCCACATTATAACCATAATACAGTCTTATTTGATTTCGGACCGAGCAGGCCTATATTAGTAGAGATTTACATAATGGGCAAGCCTATGGTACCGTTTGCGTGCGTGTGACTTCTTTGAGAGAGTGAGTGATTTTTCTTTATATGTGTGAGTCCTTAAAATTTATTCGATCATGTGATTTTGATGTATGGACTACTTACTCTTTGTTTTATTGTGAGGGCACATGGTTTCATAAACGATAGTTAACATTATTAGACCTCTCTGTTAGATTAAATATTCAAGCCTCGGGTGCATTGTGACATTGAGTTAGTTTTCGAGGCTAGGATTGTTATAATCATGTTGTTCCAGTATTAGATATTTTGAAATTGGGCATAAGTACAGGAAGTATATTTTGACAGCATATGCTAGATCTTAATTGTGGCTATCAACCACGGTCATAGGTATAGTGTGTTGTAAATGTGTGGCTTGTTGGGTCCTCGAAGAGGAAGTGTTTGGTTGGTTGACTCAAGGGCGAGCAACATTTATGTGTGGGGTGTTGATGCCGTGCTATAATTTCATATATTCTGACGTTATTTACCCTACTTGCTTGTTGTTTCGATGCTNGGAAAGAATAAATTAATAAATAAAGGTTTCTTATTTTTACTAGTGGATGTGATCTGAAGCGGTGCGTAAAGAAAAAGAAAAAATATTCTGGGGTGAGCTATCTTGTGATGATTGACGTGAATTGGAGGAATTTTGCGCTTAAAGTTGAATACGTGATGTGTTAAAGTTCTTAGGAGGGTTAGGCACTATATTCTAAATATATTCTACCCTTCCCTTAGCCCACATTATAACCATAATACAGTCCTAGTTGATTTCGGACCGAGCAGGCCTACATTAGTAGAGATTTACATAATAGGCAAGCCTATGGTACCGTTTGCGTGCATGTGACTTCTTTGAGAGAGTGAGTGATTTTTTTTTATATGTGTGAGTCCTTAAAATATATTCGATCATGTGATTTTGATGTGTGGACTGCTTACTCTTTGTTTTATTGTGAGGGCACATGGTTTCATAAAGGATAGGTAACATTATTAGACCTCTCTGTTAGATTAAATATTCAAGCCTCGGGTGCATTGTGACATTGAGTTAGTTTTCGAGGCTAGGATTGTTATAATCATGTTGTTCCAGTATTAGATATTTTGAAATTGGGCATAAGTACGGGAAGTATATTTTGACAGCATATGCTAGAGCTTAATTGTTGCTATCAACCACGGTCATAGGTATAGTGTGTTGTAAATGTGTGGCTTGTTGGGTCCTCGAAGAGGAAGTGTTTGGTTGGTTGACTCGAGGGCGAGCAACATTTATGTGCGGGGTGTTGATGTCGTGCTATAATTTCATATATTTTGACGTTATTTACCCTACTTGCTTGTTG
>AWOL01S0266536.1:0-12855 GCA_000715115.1 Nicotiana otophora
CCTCATGATCCTCTCTCTGTCCGTGGGAACCAACCAGATAGCATGACAGGCCAACTCAGAGAAACGCATCTCATACTACGTCACAGACATATCACGCTGGCGTAGCCGCTCAAACTATCTACGCAGCTCCTCTCTGTGGGATCGAGGCACGAACTTCTCCAAAAAGACCACGGAGAACTGCTGCCAAGTAAGGGGTGTTGCGCCAACAGGCCTACGCCTCTCGTAAGTCTCCCACCATCTGAGTGCAGCCCCAGAAAACTGAAAGGTAGCGAACGACACCCCACAAGTCTCCAAAATACCAGCAGTACAGAGTATCCTCTAACACTTGTCCAAAAAGTCCTGAGAGTCCTCTCTCTCTGTGCCACTGAAAGGTGGTGGCTGAAGTCTCCCAAACCTCTCCAACCTATGCTGATCATCCTCAGGCATAGCAGGAAACACATAATCTTCAGCAACAACAACCGGATGGGCTGGTGGTGCCTCTGGTGTTTGAATTCCCTGAATAACTTGCTCGGGTGTGCGAGCGACGAGAGTATGAGTGCCTTCCCTGGCCTGAGAAGTAGTTGCGGCCGTCAAAATAGAGACCTCCTGAGCAAGACCAGTACACGCTGTCAGAATCTGAGCTAGGGCCTCCTGAAGGCCTGGAATCACAATAGGCACATGTGGTGCCTGAGCTGGTGCATCAACAACTGGAACTTGGTTTTGATCTGGGACAACCGGTGAAACTGTAGGTACTGCCCCAACTGTTGTACGGGCTACACCTCTGCCCCTACCACGGCCTCTACCGCGGCCTCGGCCTCTCGCGGCCCTGGCTGGTGGTACTGGTAGCTGGCCCTCCTGACCGGTAGCACGAGTCCTCACCATCTGTGAGAGAATGCAACAACAGATGTTTAGTTACTAGAATCAACAGATTCGCACGACAAGAATTCAAGAATGTGGAGTTTCCTAAAGGTTCTGCAGCCTCTTGAAGATAAGTACATACGTCTTCGTACCGATCTGCAAGACTCTACTAAACCCGCTCATGACTCGTGAAACCTATGTAACCTAGGCTTTGATACCAATATGTCATGACCCAAAACTAACCCTCTGTCGTGATGGAGCCTATCGTGGAACTAGGCAAGCCGACTCATTTCCAAAACAAAATGATATTTTCACTTCAAAGATAATTTCAAGGTTATTTAACATAACAACCTCCATTTAAAGAGGTCAAATCAAAGAAAAATAGAAGTGTGGAAAAGAAAAGCCTGACATCGGGGTGTCACTAGTCATGAGCATATACTATAATATGTCTAACAATATCAAGGCTAACTCAGCCTGGAAAAATAGCTAAATACTACTAGAGGAAGATAAGAGGGAGAAGAGCATGGGCTGCGATCGCCAAATAGCTACCTTGCTATCTCCAAGACAATCTGCAACCAGAACACTCAATAACCGCTACCGTGTCCACCCACACCTGGATTTGCACACAAGGTGCAGGGAGTAACGTGAGTATGCCAACTCAGTAAGTAACAACAATAAATAAAGACTGAGCAGTAGTGACGAGCAATAAAGCATATAACGTTCATATCAGAAAATCTCAGTAAAATACCACATGCTCTTAAAAATCAGGATTTGAATCAAATATCTCGTTTAAACCTAGTTCCAATAAAAATCATTTTAAAGACATTTTTCCAATAGTTTTTCAAACAAAGGCTAAAAGCAAAGGTGAGCAAAAATGATGAAATCATAAACAGCCACTCGGGCAAACCTCACAGTCACTCATGCCACTCGGGCATACCTCACAATCACTCTTGCCTCCCAGTCACTCAGCACTCGGCACTCGCACTCAGTAGGTACCTGCGCTCACTGGGGGTGTGTACAGACTCCGGAGGGGCTCCTTCAGCCTAAGCGCTATAATCTGTACGGATAACTCATGTGCGATAATGATAAAGTATGTTGCAGGCGGGCATCCCCGATCCACACTCATCCTCACCAATCAGGCCCTCGGCCTCACTCAGTCACAAGTATATTGCAGGCGGGCAGCCCCGATCCACACTCATCCTCACAATTCAAGCCCTCGGGCATTCCAGTAAAATAGGGCATTCGACCCAAAATATTTATATGCATCAAAATAGAGTCATAAAACTGAGTTATGCGGTAAACAAATATAAATATGACTCAGTTTAGATTTTCAATCGAAAACGGTGAGAGGATGAGTATTAAATGGTTTCAACAAAGTATCAAATGGCATTCAGCCCAATTGACTAAAACATGGCATTTAACCTAAGTATCAAATGGTGCCCAAACATGGCATTCAACCCAATTTACTGAAATTATTTCTAAAACATATAAGTATCAAATGGTTTCAACAAAGTATGCAACTTTACAGTTGCTACGGGATAGACCAAGTCACAAATCCCCAATAATGCATGCCCACACGCCCGTCACCTCGCATGTGCATCACTTCAAAATAATAGAATGATACGAAATCCGGGGTTTCATACCCTCAGGACTAGATTTACAATCGTTACTTACCTCAAACCGGTCAAATCTCTACCCCGCAATGCTCTTGCCTCTGGACTCTGCCTCCAAATGCTCCAAATCTATTCACAATCAGTATAATACNTCAAAATAATAGAATGATACGAAATCCGGGGTTTCATACCCTCAGGACTAGATTTACAATCGTTACTTACCTCAAACCGGTCAAATCTCTACCCCGCAATGCTCTTGCCTCTGGACTCAGCCTCCAAATGCTCCAAATCTATTCAAAATCAGTATAATACCATCAATATATGCTAATGGATTGAATTCCACAAGAAAAGCTTCAAAATTAGATGAAAACCCGAAATTGGCTCAAATATCGCCTGTGGGGACCACGTCTCGGAACCGAACAAAAGTTACAAAATCTAAAATCCCATCCAACCACGAGTCTACCCATACCACTTTTACCAAAATCCGACCTCAACTCGACCTTCAAATCTACAAATCTTATTTCCAAATTTGTAAGTTTCAATCTCTGATTTACACCTCAAAATCATGAAATCTAGTCGGATTACTCGATGATAATTCAATATTATGGAGTAGAAATTATCACAAGGGACTTACCTCAAGTTTTCCTTGAAAATATATCAAAAATCGCCTCTCCCCAAGTTCCAATTTGTCAAAAATGGCAAATGGGACGAAGTCTCTGTTTTTATAATTCTGCCTAGACATCCTCGGTTCTTCCTCGATCTTGGCCTTAGATCTTGGCCTTCGATCGAGTTTCTCGATCCTGGTACTCGGTCCTGCCTTCGATTATGACTTCGACCCGGCCTTCGACTGTGACCCTCGACCCTGAGCTCGATCTGGGCTTCGATCGTAGCCTCGACCCTGAGCTCGATTTGGGCTCGATTTTTGGGCAGAAGCAATTTCCACCAGAAGGAAATTGCAGCAGCTGTTCTAGTTCAATTTTTAATCCATTAACCATCCGAAACTTACCCGAGGCCCTCGGGACCTCAACCAAATATACCAAAAAGTCCTAAAACATCATACGAACTTAGTTTAATCCTCAAATCTCCTCAAACAATGCTAAAACCATGAATTACACCCCAATTCAAGCCTAATGAACATTGGAATATTTACTTTCTACAAACAACTCCGGAACCTATCAAATCAGGTCTGATTGATTTTGCACACAAGTCCTAAATGACATAACAGAGGTATTTCAATTTTCAGAATCGGATTCCGACCCCGATATCAAAAAGTCAACCCACCCGGTCAAACTTCTCAAAAATAAAACTTTCAGCATTTCAAGCCTAATTCCTCTATGGACTATATTCCGGATATGCTCCTAAGCTCAAAATCATCATACGGAGCTATTGGAATCATCAAAATTTAAATCTGAGGTCGTTTACATATCGGTCCATATCCGGTCTACTTTTCTAACTTAAAATTTTCAATTATGAGACTAAGTATCTCATTTCACTCCGAGTTTCTTCTGGACTCGAATCAACTAACCTGATATAACATAATATAGTTGAATAACACAAAAATAAGTAGGAATGGGGAAAACATAGTTATAACTCTCGAAACGACCGGTCGGGTCGTTACAGAGACTGAGTTTGTTCTTGATGAGGAGAAGCTTGTGGAGATTCTTAGTGTTCTGACTGATGGTTCAGCTCGCTTAGAGAGGTAGAGAACCAAGTCCCCGTGGTCCCTTAGCAGAAGAGAATGCTCAATTGAAGGCTGTAAATGAAAGATTGAGGAAACAAGTGAAGGAACCGAGAGAGCAGACGATCATTGATAAGAAGACTGCGGATGAACAAATGGACAAGCTCATCAAGGACTTAGCCCTTAAATTTTCTTCCTGCCCAGTGCTTCATATATTTCATCCCTTCCAAATTCTGTCAAATTCCTATCTTCTTTTGATCACTGTGTTTGATGACATTGGTACTTTAGTTGTTTAAATTATCATATTTTGGTGTTGTTGAAACTACTGTACTTTTGCTTAACATAAATCATCTATGGGCATTCACTCTATTTTGTGCAATGCAACTCACTTGATGTTTCTTCTACTGCTTGTGATGTGTTTCCCAAGTGGTATGAGTTAACATTGCTGAACTTCTTTCTACCGGTGCTTCTTTTGTTATTATTTTTGATGATTCCAAAAAGGGGAAGTTACATGGGTGTCAATAGGGGGGAGAAATATAATTAAATTGATATGTTGTGTTGTGCATGAAAGATAGGTCTACTTCACAGGGGAATATTATTGTTAACATGTTGATTATAGATCTGGTTCATAGGGGGAATATGCAGGGAATTTGGTTCTCAAAGGAAAATATCAATTTTGAGTTTGTCATTATCAAAAAGGGAGAAATTGATAAGTTATGCTATTTTGTGTTTTGATGATTTGCCAAACAGTCTAGATGAGCCAGATAGGAACCAGTTGTGATCAGTTACTTTGACCTTGATATAATATGTTACATCATGTTTTGATGCTGGTCAAAATTTCTTGAGGAACCAGATAGGGACCACATGTGATCAGTTTCCTTGGGCATCATACAGTTAACTCTACAGTTATAAAAGTTGTTTTACTGTACCGATTAACAGCAGTACAACACCAGAGTTGTAGCTTGCTAAGGCAAAACTAAAAGGTCATATCTCTTCTCACATGGTCATTTATATATATATATATATATATATATATATATATATATATAGAACATGATACTCAAGTGCTAGCCGCCACAGCCTTCAAGGCTCTCTCAAGAACAAAGCTGCTACAACCTCAAGTACCAGATCCAGAGATTGAAGATATCTTAGGTCCTTAAGTTTGTTGAGTCTTTGTCATATTGTTCTTCACTTGTAATCCTATTTTACTTTCAAGAAGTGTCTTTGTAGGACAAATTTCAACCATTGTTGTTTTGTTTTTTTTTACTAGAGTTATTCAAGATTTGTTGCTTTGTAAGAGAGTTATTGCAAAGGATTTACAATAGAGTTATAGTACGGGGTGAGGGATTAAGAGTTTAATTCATAGATTGCAACAGGTTGTAATCTAAAGTTTTGCTGGAGTTGAAATCCTACTAGGGTAAGTCGTGGTTTTTAGTCCCTTGAGCAAAGAGTTTTTCACGTAAATATCGTCTGTCTTTTACTTTCTGCTTATTTAATTTGGGAACAGATAGAGAACCTCATTCCCTATGTTGTTTGGTTTTACTTTTCGCTTATTTACTTTCGGAACATATAGAGAACCCGATTCCCTATAGTGTTTGGTAGACTTCTAGTTTCTATCACTGAGGTACGAAAACATTACCCTGTTTTATGCCTCTGGGAGTTTTACAGTGAAGACAAATAAGTAGATTTTAAGAAGACGGTAGTTTACTCCTAACATGAGTCCTACGTCCAAATCTGATAAGAATTTGAAGAAACAAACGTCGGACGTGTCAAATATGAGTACTTTACGTAACTAAACAAGGTTTAAATATCCCTAAACTTGGCAACTTTTTTTTTCCCTTGAACTTCACGCGGTCTTTAATACCTCACTGAACTCAAAATTTTGATAGCCTCAATCCACCTAGGCGCTGATGTGGCAAAGAACATAAATACACTCTATTTTAGGCACATGAGAAGGAAGCAAAATCGAAAAATCAACTTCTAATTGGGGTATTTTTAAAATATTAATTGCCACATAATCAAATATAATGAGTTATTTGTTTCAATTGTATTTGTCGTTATTTCTTCTTAATATACATTGCATATTGTTTCTCAATTGAATTTTTTAAACAATGAATATTTGTTCTAACTATGTTTTTTTTTCTGGTCCAAATCTACAAAAGTTAGTTGAAACTCTATTTCTTTTAGCCAAATAAAAAGAAGATTTAGCCAAAGTAATGAAGTTCAAATAGTTTATTTTCTATAAAAATAAAAAATGTATTGTGTATTTTTCTTTTCATGCAATGACTATTTATTTAAACTATGCATTATTCTTTTTCGAGTCTAATTCGTAACTATTAGGTTGAAATTTCATTAGTTTAGCCAAAATATGGAGTTACAACAATGTTGTTTTTTTCCTTTAGATGCAATATTATATGTTCTAACTGTGTATTCCTTCTTTTCCTGATCAAAAATGTAAAAATAACTTGATTAAAATATTATTATCTTTTTCAAATAAAAATTGTAGTCAATTAATATTGTTCAACGTTTATTTTTAAAACATATTTGGTACGAAAAAAATAATTTAAATAAGGGGTGGACTTAAAAAGGTAAAAATATATTTTCTTTTATTATAAAACATACCACATGAATAACAATTCATGTGTCATACTCCCATGGATTGTCAGTGTCTAGGGGCGTTGAGGCTATCAAAATGCCAATTTCATAGGGGTATTAAAAACCACGTGAAGTTTAACGGGGTACTAAACAAAAATTGCCAAGTTCAGGAGGGTCCCAAACCATTCTTCCTTTAAAGAAATATTACTCTTTGTCCTAATTTATGTCTCATAGTTGAAATTTCGAGAATCCAATTTCTTGATTTTGACTGTAATATGGATATAGAATCTTAAGTTTTTTGAAATAAGACTTACATATGTGGAAATTACGTAAAAAGTACTATAATTCACAATAATTAACAATTTAAAATATTTAAAAAGTATTTGAAAAACTTTCGATAAATAAACTTGTCTCACTTTCGAAATTCGACCAACACCACATAAATTGGGACGGAGGGAGTATAACTTTTTAGAAAAATCTCCATATCAAAACATATAGCCAAATAATAGAAATGTTAGGATTTGATCTGATTTTCTTACCATATTTGAATTAAACTTTTCTTGAAGGAAGAGCAAAATATTCACTATAATTGAATTTACTTTTCCTAAAAGGAAAATATAGATCTCTTCCTGTCACAACCCAAAATCTCACCTGTTATGATGGCGCCTATCTCAATACTAGGCAAACCGACAATCTCAATAAACCACCATATCTTCTACATTTGAAAATATAATATTTAAATTAAGCGGAAGAAATCTCACAAATACAAATATAAACACTTCAAAAATCCGGTGTCACTGAGTACATGAGCAACTAATATGAATACAAAGTCTGACTAATAAAAACACTGTATGAAAGTATAGAACAGTACAATAACTGAAGAAAAGAGAGTCAAGGTCAGCGGACGTTAGGCAGCTACATTAATAGTATCCAACTGATAGCACTCTGAGATCTAACAGTCGCCGTGTCCGGGAGCACCTGGATCTGCACACGAGGTGCAGAGTATAGTATGAGTACAACCAACTCAATAAGTAACAAGACTAACCTCTAGGCTGAAAGTAGTGACAACCTCCGCAGGTACAGTCTGGTACATATATAAAGGTACAGAAATATAGACATGCTTTCAAGTTCAACAGTTAAACTTAATACAAGCAAAATAGATCAATACTGCATGATATAAGAAATATGACATCTTAGTGAGAAGACCTCATGAACTACTGGTCACTAATCATTCGGTCACTCGGTACTGTTTATGGCCAATCCAGCCCAGGGATATTCTATCCAGTATATATATACACACATCGACTGCCAGTCAGTCACTTAGTATCATATAAGGCCAATCCATCCCTCGAGTAATTCATCCCCAAATATAAATTATACGGACAAGATCCATGTCTAGGAAAATTCATCACAAAATAAATAAATAAGGAAAATCCATGCTTGTAACGACCCGGCCGGTCGTTTCGAGAGTTGTAGCCATGTTCCCATTTTCTGCTCATTTTTGTGCTTCACTGTTATTTTATGACTTACCAGGTTAGTTGGTTCAGGTCCGGAGTAAATTCACAGTGAATTGAGACACTTAGTCTCTTAATTAAAATCGTAAGCAACATTTTAAAGTCAGACTTGAGCGATTTTGGAGAGGATTTTCGAGGGGATTTTTGAAGTAAGCTTCTTGTACTCGTTTTTGATCAATAATCTTGTTCCCCATTGTTTTTCCCACTAAGATTGTGTGGTGTTGAGGTGAAATTTGGGGGTTTGAGGCTAGGGATTTGGAGAGTTAATTTTGGGTAATTGAATGGCCATTTGATGTCGGATTTGATAAATTTGGTATGGTTAGACTCGTGAGTGAAGTGGGCTTTCGGGTTTTGTGACTTTTGTCGGATTATGAGACGTGGGCTCGGGGCCGGGCCGACTTTTGACCAATTTTGGATTCTGGCTTATAATTTAGTATTTTGCTTGTGGAAATGATTCCTTTAGTCCGTATTGATTGTATTCTACTGCTTATGGCTAGATTCGAGACGTTTGGAGGCTGATTCGCGAGGCAAAGGCATATTGGAGTAGAGTTTTGCTCGGGTTGAGGTAAGTAACAATTTTAAATATGGTTCTGAGGGTATGAAACCCTGAATTTTGTTGTTATATGATGTTTTGGTGGTGACACACATGCTGGGTGACGGACGTGTGGGCGTGCACCGTAGGAACTGTGACTTGGTCCATTCCGTGGAACTGTAAAGTTGAATAACTTGTTGTTAGCTATATGCTCTCCCTGTGTTATAGCAATTTTACTTCAAATCATGTTAGGAGTGTGACTACACTATTGGGAACCGCAGAGGTCGTGTACTCGTTGAATTAATTGCTAATTATTGTTTTGTACTCAGTCACAGTTTACTTGTATATCATATCTCAATCTCTTCTTGTTCTTGTTGATACATTATATTATATTTATTTAGGCTGGTTGTTTTTTGATTTCTGAGAGCCGGAGAGACTGGACAGGTTGGTGACTGAGATAGGGACTGAGTGCCGAGTTGGGAGCTATATGTATGTATATGGATCGAGTTGCACACCGTAACGAGCCTTAAGGCTGTATATATATATCGAGTTGCGCGCCGCAACGAGCCTTAGGGTTGTATCTATGGATCGGGTTGCACGCCGCAATGAGCCTTAGGGCTATATATATGGATCGGGTTGCACGCCGCAACGCGCCTTATGGCTATTTATATGGGATCGGGCTGCACGCCGCAACGCGCCTTATGGCTATTTATATGGGATCGGGCTGCACGCCGTAGTGACATAGCGCTTGGGCTGAAGGAGCCCCTACGGAGTCTGTACACCCCCCAGTGAGCGCAGGTACCTATTGAGTGGGAGTGTTGAGAGCTGAGAGCCTAGTGATTAAGCTATTGAGAAATGATCCCTGAGAGGCTGTACTTGCTTTCATTTGTTGTTGCACTTAGCTGCTATATGTCACTGTTTTGAAACTCCTAGAGGATATTGTATCCGATTTTACTTGAACTTGGTAATGTATAAACTGATTTGACTTAAATTGCTGAATTTGAAAGCATGTCTACTTTCTTGTTGAGATTACTGAAAACAAACTATAATTGTATAGCTCGTCACTATCTTTCAGCTCCTTATTTATTATTGTTATTTACTGAGTTGGTTGTACTCACGCTACACCATGCACTTCGTGTGCAGATCCAGGAGTTTTTGAACACGGAGAGTGTTGATATTTCACGTAGCTAACCGTTGGAGATACCAAGGTAGCTGCTGGCATTCGCAGTTCTTGTTTCTCCTTCCTTATCCTTTCTTTTGTTGTATTTGGATCCAAACTATTATAGTCGTTTCAGTTTTAGACTTATTATGTATTGATGCTCATGGCTTAGTGACACCCTGATATTGGGAGCTATTTCCGCACTTGTGTTTTAGGTTTTACCCCCTTGTTTATGAAAACTTTGCCTATTTCAAATGTCTTGAATTATTTTTTTGTTAAATATTTGGAGTATTTGGAAATGACGACTTGCCTAGTACCATCGATAGACGCCATCATGATAGGTTAGGATTTGGGTCGTGACAAGTTGGTATCAGAGCCTAGGTTACATAGGTCTCATGAGTCATGAGAAGGTTTAGTAGAGTCTTGCGGATCGGTACAGAGACGTCTGTAATTATCTTTGAGAGCCTGTCGAACCCTTAGGAAATCCATATTCTTGAATTCTTGTCGTGCGAATCTTTTGATTCAGGTAACTAAACTTATGTTATTCTATTCTCTCACAGATGGTGAGGATACGTACTACGGGACAGGATAGATAGCCACCAGTACCACCAGCCAGGGCCGCGAAAGGCCGAGGTCGCGGTAGGGGCATAGGTGCAGCCCGCACAGCAGCTAGGGCAGCACCTGTAGATCCACCAGTTGGTCCAGTTCAGGAGCAGGCTCCAGTTGTGGATGAGCCTGTGGGACCAGCTCAGGCACCACATGTGGGACCAGCTCAGATTCTGTGGGACCAGCTCAGATTCTGACCATGTACACCAGTCTTGTTCAAGCGGTCTCTGTTTTGGCCACAGCAGCCACTTCTCAAGCCAGGGGAGGTGCTCAGCCTCCCGCCGCTCGCACACCAGAGCAGGTGGTATAGGGACTCCAGACACCGGGGGTACCAACAACCCAGCTTGTTGCAGCCGTTCAAGATTATGTGGTTCATATCATGCCTGATAATGAGCAGCGTAGATTGGAGAGGTTTGGGAGACTCCAGCCTCCATCTTTCAGTGGTACAGAGGGAGAGGATGCATAGGGCTTCTTGGATAAGTATCAGAGGATACTCCGTACAACATGTATTCTAAAGACCAGTGGGGTCTCGTTCACTACTTTTCAATTCTCTGGTCTGCCTTTAGTTAGTGGGAGGCTTATGAGACGCGTAGGCCAGTCGGCGCAACACCCCTTACATGGAAGGAGTTCTCCTTTCTCTTCCTGGAGAAGTTCGTGCCTCAGTCCTGCAGAGAGGAGCTGTACAGGAAGTTCGAGAAGCTTCGTCAGGGTGATATGTCCGTGACGCAGTATGAGATGAGATTTTCTGAGTTAGCCCGCCATGTTGTCCGGTTGGTTCCCACCGACAGGGATAGGATTAAGAGGTTCATAGATGGCCTCACTTTTCAGCTGCGATTGTTTATGACTAGAGAAAGAGTGTCCGGTGCTACTTTTGATGAGGTTGTCGACATTGTTCGTCAGATTGAGATGTTTTACAGCCAGCAGCGGGTTGAGAGGGAGGCCAAAAGGCCTCGTGGACAGGGTGGATTCAACGGTGTTCCTTCTAGGGGTCAGTTCTACCATGACAGGGGTCGTCCTTACAAGCATGCTTAGACGGCTCGCCCAGTTCATCGTGGTGCATCATCTGGCCATGGTTCACACAGTTACCAGCAGGGTCACTCATCTCCCAGTACATTTCCAACTCAAAGTTCGTCTTGTGCTCCATCGGGTCAGGGCTCGTCTATGCCAGGTCCTTCTACCAGTTATCCCGGTGCTCGGGGCCCCCTCTAGTCCCCACCACCAGCACTAGGGAGTTGCTATGAGTGTGGAGAGTTTGGCCATATCATGAGGTATTGTCCCCGCCTTACGGGAGGTCCATCTCAGTAGAAGAGTCAGACTACGGCTTCAGCACCAGTTACTTCACCACCCGCTCAGCCAGCTCGGGGTGGGGCCCAGTCAGCTAGAGGTTACCCTAGAGGGGGAAGCCAATCGAGTGGCGGTCAGGCCTGATTCTATGCTTTTCCCGCCAGACTAGATGCCATTGCTTCGGACACTGTGATCATAGGTATTGTCTCAGTTTGCCACAGAGATGCCTCTGTACTATTTGACCCTGGTTCCACTTATTCATATGTGTCCTCGTATTTCTCTCATTATCTGGAAATGCCCCGTGAGTCTTTAGTTTCATCTGTTCATGTATCTACTCTGGTGGGTGATACTATTATTGTGGACCGAGTATATCGGTCATGTGTGGTGACTATTGGGAGCCTGGAGACCATAGTAGATCTCTTGTTGCTTAGTGTGGTCGATTTTGACGTGATTTTGAGTATAGACTGGTTGTCTCCATGTCGTGCTGTTCTAGATTGACACACGAAGACCGTGACGTTGGCTATGCCGGGGTTGCCGAGGGTTGAGTGGAGCGGCTCTATAGACTATGTTCCCAGTAGAGTGATTTCATACTTGAAGGCTCAGCGGATGGTTGAAAAGGGTTGTCTATCTTATCTAGCCTTTGTGAGGGATGTTAGTGCAGAGACCCCTGCTATTGATTCTATTCCGGTGGTGCGAGATTTTCCGGATGTGTTTCCTTCAGACCTGCCGGGCATGCCGCCTGAAAGGGATATTGACTTTGGTATTGATTTAGTGCTGGGCACTCAGCCCATTTCTATTCCACTGTATCGTATGGCACCGGCGAAGTTAAAGGAATTGAAGGAGAAGCTTCAGGAACTTCTTGATGGTACTATGAGAATGTGCATTGATTATAGACAGTTGAACAAAGTCACAATCAAGAACAAGTATCTCAAGTGGCAAACCTGTTTATAAGTAATAGCAATTGGCTCCTCTTCATAACCCAAGCTATTATCTAACTGAACTGTGCTAAAGTCTAACACATGTGATAGGTCGGCATG
>AWOL01S0266686.1:0-15344 GCA_000715115.1 Nicotiana otophora
CAAAGTTAAGCTTAAGGGACTATATGTGCCAGTTACACTAAGTGTCACCCTCGTGAGTAAGGAGTTTTGTTATCCTTGGTACAGGAGAATTACTGCAAGGTGAGTAAGGGTCATTGATGATGTGAAAAGACGCCAAAGATAAAGAGGTAAAACATCTATAGGTAGAGCGTCGTAGCGCTAAATATTGGTACTCCCTTAAAGGGAAAATATGGAGTGATGTGGCATTAAGTCAAAATTAAGTGGTTCTAGTAATTATGGAATGGTAAAGGAATAATGCGATAAAAAATGAGAAAGGGATGAGATTGCACTTATTCAAAGCCTATAGATAGGCTACGATCCCAGAACATTATGCAAACATGACGTCAAGGAGAGGAAGTGAGGGTTCATGCTCGAGATGTTATTGATAAATAAGGAGTCAGTACGAGACGTAAGTTAAGACAAAGGAAATAACTCAAGAAAGATTACGTGAAATATTGATATGAGAGTGGGCCAACGACTAGTTAGTAGTTAATTCAGGAAGAGCCTAGTTATGGCTAGACAATAGGATAAAGATAAATTAATAGATTGTGCAAGATAAATACAGTGAACCCCAACATGGGGAATTCAGTCTCACAGATATGACATAGTGACCTTGAGAAATATTCGAATATGAGTTGGGGTAGTTGAAGATACTGTATGAGTGTTAAGGGAAGACAGTCAAAACTTCAGTTCGGAAGCAACCATACAAGCATATAAGTATAGAGGTAAGTAACTAAGGAATTTTATATGTGAGTACGAACATCAAAAATTTCGTCGAGTATACGATGTAATAAGCTCACAGCCTTGCATGAATCAGAGGGTCCTCTCTAAGTACTACAATGAAAGACTAGCGGAGGAAATAAGAAAAAAGGCTTTAACCAAGCACAGTCACCTAAAAAGGAAATGGTCATGTAACAACAGTCTCACAATAACATTGTATGCACCCCATCAGCAGGTGGCACCTACCATGGCTAATAAACGAGAAGTAAAATCAGAAGTAATATTCAAGATCATATGAGTTGTATGGAATTCCAATATGTGTGAGCACTAAGGTAAGCTAAGGATGCGTGCAACAAGGGGCCAAGAAAAGTAATAGCTTACATTTAAAGAAAGCTGAGAATGAACAAAAGGAATTATTCGATCAATGATCTAGAGTTAGTTACGTTATGAACGCACTTAAGATTTGAGAGCATTATCCATGCAGCATATATATTGGCAATCATACAGCCATAGAAGACTCTAGTATAAGTTAAAATAAAGAAATTGAGTCCAGGTCATAGACAAATGATCGAATTATCAGACGATTGTATCATGGATATTCCATAGCGCCCATGAAAGACTAAAGCATTAACTAATACCATGAGCCACAGATCAGAGGGTAGCTTAAGCCTACATAAAGGCTGATCAGAAGGAAGAGGAAACTAAAGAGTTACAACATCGAAGTAAATCAGGAGTCTGATTATTCGACCCACAAAATTATAGAAATCGTGATTGAAAACATTGCAGGATCGCTCGTAATATCAGAGGTACAAGAGAGATAGTACAATAGCCATATTCTATAATGATCTATGATAAAGTCGGTTAGAAGAGTACCGGCCTTAAAAGAAGTCAATATGAAGCTCCCACCGGAGTGTGTATGCACTAGAGATGCAAGTATTATAATATAGCTTCAAGTCACGGATGTGAATTATACCTATATGGAAGGGAGGTCATGAAAGAGATAGAAGATGTGATGTGAGATTTTAAGGTATGTAAGGTAAAGGTGAACAACATACGAGATACTCAAATGCAGAAGGTTGCGAATAATCCATACTGCATATAGAAGGCTAGAAGTGCTGGAATTCCATATCCAGGAATGGTAGTGGCGTCGTCAGTGGCTTATATCCCAACCTATGGTTTTTAAGTATCGAGAGGTCTAAATAAGAGAGTAAAGAAGATTTAGAGACGATGTGATGTCTTGCTTGATGTTCCACGATGACATAAGGAAATCTATGGTGCAAGCGAGTTGAAGGAAGGTTGCGACTAGTATAAATAGATACGTATAGGTCGCAAGCTAAGGTATAGTAAAGTGACAAGGATTTATGACATGAATAAGGATAAGAAAGGGCGAGTGAAAAGGTGATGAGAATGGATAAGTCCTCAGGATTAAGCCCATGAAAATAAGAGAGTTGATGATTTCTCTAAGTTATAGAAAGCTCAGTATAGCCTGAATGAACTCAAAGGAGTCTAAGACTAATAACATTTAAAAGAGATGGAATATTGCCCTGATAGTAAAATTAGTGTATATTTGTGATAAATGAAGAATGACGTTTGGACCTTCTATTGAGTGATGATTTGAAGGGATTTCATGAATTGTACAGGATTAAAATACACACGTAAGTATTGGGATGTTATAAAGTACAGTTATTGAAGTACAGTATCGCCCCTAGGTGGATCAATCTAATTACTCCAGATGTCCCCAATGAGATGTGAGCCCTAGTGGTAGTGTTATATAAGAGGCCACGTTATCGGTATTAAGATGAATCAACAATGGATGGGCAAAGGTCACAAAGTGTGAGATGAGATTAGGGCGTCATTATTAAGATAAAAAGTAATGAGGGGGCATTAAAGGACTTAGCTTATTGCATATAGGATAAGCAACGAAAGTAACCTGGAGTTTTGTAGCAGCCCTCAATAACGAGAAATCAAAGTAAGAGTTATGGCTGTAAAGTCATACGGATGGATAAACGGATCTATGACAGAAGGTAGCAACAGTTACGAGATTGAAAGGATTCCGACTACAAGTCGTGGTGTGAGAGATAAGCTTAAATGGGGGAATGGCCTGGCCCTTAAAATTATTCAAAGAACAGTTGCTTATATGGCAAGGAAAGTACTAAAGTATTCAGATGACATAAGTTATGAAAATGATAAGTATATCAGTCAACATTCGAGGACGAATATTTCAAAGGGGGGAATGATATTATATCCCGCATTTTCGTACGATAAAGTTTCGTCAGAAGTTAATCAACGCAAGTTCGGGGAAGAAATTATTTTGTGATTATAAGAATTATGCTATTTTAAACAAGTGACGAGTAAATTGGTGAAGGTGAGAGGGTAAGGAAATCAAAGAAAGTGAATTTTCGTCAAAGTTTGACATGTTGGGATAAAATACTGTCCGAGCTAAAATACTCGGTATTTATGGACTAGTACCATACAAGGTACCATATGGCTATGATAGTAAAGTGTAGAAAGTGTATCATATGTAATTTGAAATAATTCTTAACTATATGAGTAATTGGTTAATTATTGGACTAGTGGGAGAATTAATTAATTGATTAAGGAAAAAGGTGATAATTGGATAAATGAGGAGGCATTCTTGGCAGCGCCCCTTAAAATCCCATGATGACTCTTTAAGTCATTGTAGTATGTGGCAACATTAAAGATGTGAGACTTGGCATTCATTTAAGAAAGAAAAGCCACAATAAATCTTAGAAATGTAAGAATCTTATCCATTCTTAAGAATGTAAGTTGCATCTGATAAGAATTCAAGGATTCCTAACGTATGGAATTCATATGCATTCTTTATAAGGATTAGATCTACGTGATTTTGCTTTAGAAAATTATTTTATTTGAAATTATACTGCGTAATAACAACGGAATTTTGCGATTCTAAGGGGAGTACGGTACAACCTTTTTCAAGAACAACATACGGATGTTTCCCTACTCTAGGTATGTTAAGGCTAAGCTCTTCTTTCATTTTGGAATTAACTCCTAATTACACGAGTTTGATAACGAAGCATAAAGAAAAATTCATATCTCGGAATTTATGTATATTTTTCTAGTTTTGTAAGTTACAATATTCTCTTTATCGGGACTTCATACTAATTTGAGTATTTTCTTTTTCCAGTCAAGCGAGCAGAGAGTCTATATATACAGCATTACAGTTATTCATTACCATCGAGCTATAATCGATGGGCAGGCCCCTATTGGGCAACCTCTGATCAGATGGTAAGTTATATACCGAGCCTACTATTGTCGAACGCCTATGAGCGAGCACAGTTGGCCAAGATACAGAGCCTAGTATGGCCGAGCGCCTATGAGCGAGCCTACTACGTCAGAGCAGTTATATAAATACCGAGCCTTATAAGGTCGGACAACTATTTTACTTACTTAATTGAGAGAGTGGAGTCAGTATCAGCAGGTAAGCATATCTTCAGATTATTATTGACTTCCAGTTTCTTTCAGTTATTATATAATCAGTTCAGTTTCAGCTTTCAGTATAGTGCCTTACATACTTGGTACATTATTTCGTACTGACGTCCCTTTTGCCTGGGGACGCTGCGTTTCATGCGCGCAGGTCTCGATAGACAGGTCGAGAGTCCTCCAAGTAGGCAATCATCTCAGCCGAATATATTGGTGCACTCCATTTACTCCGGAGTTGCTTGTTTGGTCGGTATGATTTAGATGTGTATGGTTTGGTATGGCGGGGCTCTGTCCCGATCTTTATGACAATTATGTACTCTTAGAGGCTTGTAGATATATGTCGTGTACGTGAAAGATTGCACGACCTTGTCGGCCTATATTTTGAGTTTATAAATAATGATGTTAGCCTATTAGGCCCGTATGTCACATATAAATGATAATACAATAAGAAAGATACATTACGTTAGTACTCGGTTGAGTAAGGTACCAGGTGCCCGTTGCGGCCCATTGGTTTGGGTCATGACAATAATAACCTTGTAGTATTGTCATGAAACCAATCCAAGATTGACCTAATGTTCAAAGGAAGTAGCTGCAATGCTTTTGAGGAGTCTATTGTCTCCTGTGAATCTGATTCTATAAAAATAACTTCCCATGTAGTTACGCCAAGAAATGTCCCATTGCATGTGTCATTGTTGATATCAGGATTTGACTTGCATTTCTGTTGCATGATTCCTGCATGTGTAAACACAAAACAATGAGCTGCATTTTCCCCCTATGAAGATGTTTGATGTGTGCAATTGATTCATCCCATTTACCGTCAAAATTCTATTAATCCTAGCAGTTTGTTCCACCACAAATATTTTGGGCAGTTGATTAACCCAATCATTTGTCTTCCTTTCTCCATTAGGTGAAGTATCATGAGCTGATTTATGAATCCAGCTAGGCCTATGATCCTCATTCACTAAAGCTTTTGTAATTAAATTGACGTAGATGGGCAGTATCTTCTTCAATAGACTGGATTCGTCTTCCAGCCTTAGTATTAGACAAATCTGTCCAGTCCTCTCCTTAGCTAAAATGCATATTCTTATCAATATAACTTCCCCAAGGGAATGAGCACTAGGTGATAATACCACCCTTTGGAGTTGAGCCATTAGGTAAAGCATGGTGACAATAGTTTTTCCTATAAAAAAGACAACAGCGTTAACCATTCCATCATACTCTCCTCCAAAAGGGTGATCATGAATTCTGTCCATCCTCTGTTCATTCTTCATTGCAGCACCTTCCTCCTTCCCTCTTATTTCCTTGCTACCTTGATTCTCAGATTTGTACATTGAAGTTTGTCTACATTCACTAGCCTTCTCCCTTGTGTATCTAGATGATGAAATCCATGGCATTCCATACTCCCACTATCAAGTGCATAGTTTGCCAGGTGATCATCAAGCTTATTTCCTTCCCTATAAATATGAGTGACCCTTCCATTACATGGCCCTAACATCTTCTTTATTTCCTCAACCTCATCCTCAATAATCCAAGGTGGCTTCCAGATTCCTTCTATAACATTTTTAAGTAACATTGAATCTATTTCTAACCAAATTTGAGATATATCATTATGAAAGCAATACCTCAGTGCCTCCAGAATCGCAATTGCCTCTGCTTGTGTGTTTGTAGCTTCCTCTATCTCCGTCCCTACTGCATATACAATATAACCATGATTATTCCTCAAAATGAAACCTATTGAGCTCCTTCCGGGGTTACCCTTTGATGCCCCATCCATATTGATTTTAACCCATCCATCTATAGGGAATTCCCATATCACCTTACTAACCTTCAATCTAGGCAAGTAGTTTTCCATAATATGGAGTATATCTGGCCAAATATGTGGAATATTACTCATACGTGGCTTTCTAACGTTGATGAGGGACTGAATATTAGTATAAATTTGATTCACCACCCTGTTGATCGAGACTGCATCACCATGCTTATTGCTATTTCTTCTTTTTCATAGATCCCAAACAATAATGCAAGGCAAAGCTTGAAAGATAGGTTTAAGCCTTGGTAACACCTCTACTGTCCAACACTTTATGATCGCTTGATGTAACCTTAGTCCCTCTAGAGATAAGCCTACATATGAAAAAAAAGTATGTCCATACTTTTTTGGCTGCATTTGATTTAAAAAATACATCGGATTCATACAACACCAACACCTTGGAGGCATGGAATACCCCATCCTTAGTATTGCATCATCTAGAGGTAGTTTGTTTTTCCACAATTTACACATAAAGAATGAAATTTTGAACGGTAATCCCTTCACCCACGTGTATTTGTACGAACTGGAAAAATCTTTTCTCCTTCTTGAATATTCCCAAGTTGTTTTAACAGTAAAATTTCCCTTTGATTTCAGCTTCCAAAAAGGCTTATCCAACACATCATATGCAACTGGAGGTGCAACATTTTCTAGTATGTGTGTAGCTATATCTTCTGGCAGAATTTCATGTAACTTGTCCTCATCCCAAACTCCTTCATTCTCTACATCATAGACATTATGGATTGATTCATCACAAAAGAAATCGGGTGGTGTAATAAAGTAAAGAGATCCTAGATCAGTCCAGTTATCAAACCAAAAGAGGGATGATCCCATTTTTGGTTTCCATACAATCTGATGCTCCACAAGATCCCTACATTCAAGCACTTGTCTCCAAGCATGTGATCCATTTCTCCAAGGAACTACCATTGCATTAAATTTCTTGCAATACTTTTGTCTTACGAATGAACTCCACAGTGATCGTTTTGTTCGTAAATTCCACCATAGTTTACAGAACAAAGCCTTAGACATATCATGTAATGATCGAAAACCTGCACCTCCTTCCTCACAAGGCAGGCATAAGTTATCCCAAGAAGCCCCATGTCTAGCTCATCCACCTACTGGATTGCTCCAAAAGAATCTAGCAAATATCTTGGGAAGTTTGTTAATCACAAAAGCAGGTGGATTCACATTAGATAGCAAGTTTATAGGCATACTTTGCAATACATGGGAGATCAACACTGCTCTTCCTCCATTGGACAATAGTTTCCCCTTCCAAGACTATAATTTATTAAGGACTTAATTGCAAAGTCCTTGGTAATAATCCATCTTCCTTCTAGAGTAAAAGATGGGGAATCCAAAATAAACGAAGGGTAATTCTTTTCTGTCAATCCCTGGTACCCTTTCCACTTTCCTAGCCACAACATCACTAGTAGAGTGATGCATATATACGGCAGATTTGGCCTTATTTATCAGCTGACCGGAGGCTACTTCATATGCAGTTAAAACTTCCGTGATCAATTAGCGTGAAGTAACATATAAGGATGAGAATATGATGGTATCATCTGCATAAGCTAGGTGGTTAATCATGGGACTCCACTTAGGCAATCCAAAGCACAAAAATAAAGATTAATGTGTAGTGCATTCAACCCTCTTGAAAGTGCTTCCGCTGTTAGTATGAATAGAGTAGGTGATAATGGATCTCCTNATACAATCATCTTATGCTCTTCCATTCCACCATGTGTATATACTCCCTTTAAAACCAAGATCAAACAAATTACAATTGTTCACACAGTGCCTAAAGTCATCAACTTCATTAATGCGCACTGGTAATCATCCAAATTTTTCTTCGTCATTTCAGTTGACATTGAATTCACCACCAACAATCCATGGAAGAGTCATGTCGCTTGCAAGTGCATATAGAGAATCCCATAATTCTATTCATTTAATAGCATTCCTTTCTCTATTAGTCTAGGATACATATCACCCCTGTCAAGAAATATTCATAAAATTCTGAGTAGTTGATTCTTCATCTAAATCCCTTCTTTGTCCCAGCTGGTTATCCTCATCTTCTTTGTGCATCTCATGTGTTACCAATTGGTTTTTAGTAGCCTTTGGGATCAAATTCTTGCTCACCTTCTCCTTCACATCATGTCCAGCTATTCTAGCTGGCTTTTTGTCTTGAAAAGTTCCTCCATGTTTTGCATATCCTTCCCATCCTTTTCTAGGAGACTTAGGATCGCCTCCCTTAATAATTTCTAGTTGCATTATATTTTGGGTATCATTATAAGGCTTATTTATTGCATTCTTATCACTTGGATCAATAGGATCATCCCTGCCATGTTTAGCTACAATACTAGAAGAGTCCGTTGATTGTGTATTATCATCACCTTGTTGCACCATCAGCTTCCCCGTATTACCATTTACACTTTATTTTTCTTCTCCTTGATAATCTTCCGCAGCTTGATCATTCTCTTCTTTATCATAAAAAAATTCATCATCTTTCTCGTCTGAATACTCCTCCACTTGATCACTCCAGGGTCTTCCTCCATTAAAATTAAGTTGATCATGAAAGTTTTCCTGCTCTTCAATAGCTCATGTATCCGGTGATTGCGATAGGATTTACTGACACGACTGATTAGTAGTAATATTGTTACCTCCAAAGGCTCGCTTAGCCCATTGGACAGTAGATTCTTTTACGTTATCCGTCTGATTATTGCCTTTGTTATTAACTACATGAGCAGATCCAAAACCTGGTGAACTAGGATTAAAGATACGAGTAGTAGGGTTTAATTTCTTAGCCGACTTAGGAGTTTGATTCCCTCCCATACTAGCAGTAGCCTTTTCCACCTGAATTACTTCTTGCACTTCATCAATCACTGCCAGTTGTTTATTTTGCATCTCTTCGGAAAACTCACCATCAAGAGCTGTAGATTTGTTAGATGTTTGCACTTGTTTGGTACCAGCATTATCAACTGGAATTTGGTACCAACACTTGCACTGCACTTGGCTTGTTCACCCTTGGCTTGCCCATCGACGACGTTAGGTGCCATCATGATCTATAGGAGAAATTGGGTCGTAACATCATCTCCCTTCTTCAGAACTCCTTGAATCCTACTGAAAACGACTTTTCCAATCACCAAATTCAAACCCTTCGAACTTGGAAACTCTAGCTTTAAGGTATAACACCAAATCGCCGTATTTCTCTCATACACTGTCAAATCTATGGCATGTATAGCTATATATTCAGTGCTATCATCATTCTTATTGGTCCAGAGGTCAACAATAGCAACCTCTGGACATTGGAGCTTTTATCCGGTGGCTTTTGATTTCAACGGTCAATTTTTCCATCTCAGGTAAAAACTATCACTGCTCTCACCCTGTTCTTTTCGATTTTACTCGACTATGCTCGCATAATCAGTTCATCCTCACTCTCCACTAACATTTTAAATCTGCTGAAACCCTAATGGCTAAATGGCCACTATAAATAACAGTCTTAAATGCTGCCAAAACACGCCAACCACGACCTAACAAAAGAAAATCACGATCCAACTATCTAAGAGAAATACACACAAACACTGAGAGGTTTAGGGTTCCAAGCCTTAGGTTTCTTACCGATTTTCTTTTCTTTTGCTGATTTCTATTGCTGGTCTAAACTTGAGGGTTCTGGGATCTTAAGCAATTGAAAGAGTCTCATTTGGTCTGCTGCTCTCAAAAAGGTTAGCACCTCCCTCACTTCTCTCTTTTGTTCATTTCTCTGAATAATATAAGTATGCCAAGATAGGTTATATTTATTTCAATTGTTCTATGGTGTTTAATATGTTAATGTATATGCTTTGTGTGTTTAATGACTCCTTGTGATTAGTTGTTCTGCTATAAGTCTTTAACTAATGGCTGATTAAACCACAATTTATACATGCTGATCATTGTTTTGAGTTATCAACAATCCATATGCCTAAGTTATTATATGTTCATGTTTAACATGAACTTCATAGCTTTCATTGACCTTCATTAAGCTTATCTTTGTCTTGTTACATCTTTGGTAGTTTTTTGAGCTTTGAAGTTGAATTTACTACCTGATAAGTATAACTAAAATGAATCTGAAATTGTTTAAGTTTATATCCCCTATGTTTTAACCTTCAGCATGAACTTTAATTGTCTAAATGCTTTCTTCTCTATTTATGTTTGTTATACTATTTTTCTGAGTTATTACTGTCGTCTTTTACTTTGTTTAGTTACTAATATTTCTATTAATCTAATCTTATTTACTTAAACTTCATGTTTTTCTTTCACTGGTGAATCTGTTGTGGTCTTCACCTTTACATATTATTTTTCCTACATCCTATTTGTTTTATGATCAAGTTTGTTATTTGATAATCTTAAATGGGATGAGCCTGACAGTTCATAAGTTCATATCACTTAACTAAAGTATAAAGAATCTAAGTGTTTAGATGCTCTCCTTCTCTATATATGTATCTGCTAGCTCTAGGGGCAACTTCTGGGTTATCACTATGACATTCTCATGGTTAAACCTAACTATTGGATGTATTTGCCTGAAACCATCTTGTTTGAGTTAGACTGACTTCTTTTCATGAATCTTTATTGTACATATTCTGTTAAGATTAAGTTACCTTCCTCTTTGTAAAACAAGTCATGATCATGTCTAGTTATAGTCAACTAGTAATTGTTGTATAACTGAATTTGGTTATCTCATGATTGGTTGAGATCTTCAGATACATGTTTAATTCAAAACTTGCTTCTGTAGTATTTTCTTGTCCTTAATCTCTATAAACTACTGTTGATTTTGTGATGCTTGCATGTATCTATCATTAAAGTATCTTTCATAAACATAGGACTGGGTTATTCTATTATAATCAAGTGACAATTCAGAAGCTGAAGCATGAACACTTCATACATAGATACTAAGCTAGGCTTATGTTTGAGTTTAAGCTTGTTTTTATACAGTGCTTCCTTTACTTGTAATTCCCCTATTCATTGACATGTTTAACTTGATCCTGTAATGTGCAAAGCTCCCCTGCTTATTTGAGTTTACTACCTTACTTACCCGGTCTATGTATAGTTGACTGAATATTACAAGTATCCCTGTTTGACTCTATAACACCATGTTCTTGTCTTAAATACTGCTCACTCCTTCCCCTATTGTTAATTTGAAACTAAACCTGATTCTTAAAACTTTTAATGTCCTTTGTTGATACTATCTGAACATGATCACCTGTTAATATTATTAGGAGCATGACCCTTCTGAGTCCCTAGGAATCCCATGTTTGAATCTGTGAATTTGTAGCCATGTTGAGAGTTTAATCCTATTCCTGATATCCTTGATAAACCCCTGTAAAAATAGTTAGCCATGACTGTTTGTTTGAATCTTTACTGATGACCTTTAAGGTTCTAAATATTGTTACTAATCCCTGCCTGTGTTAATAACAAACTAAGCAGTTCATAGTTAGTTTGCCAGTGCAGGAGTATCTGCATCTCATGTATTATTGTGTATATGAATTATGTATTGCCTACTTTCCCTTTGAGTGTGTTTTTCCTTAATGACCTACCCTTGTAACAGTATGATATGAGATTTCTATTTCTCTTCTATATGTCGGCAGGTAGAGGAAAAAGAAAGCACGCAAAAGAGACTCTTAGTATGCAAACAACTAGGGTTCAAACAAGGAGGATGATTTCCAATTATACTAATTAGCTATGTATGGTACGATTTGGACTATTCGGTCAGTTAACACATAAAGAGATTTATAAAGGCTCATTTAAATGCATAGACAACATAGGTTTCAGTTCATAGGGTTGATGGAACCAATGCAACAAGGGAGGAAACTGGATAGATATCAGAGGAAAATTGATTTTGCCCACGGCATTTATAATGTTTCCAATAAAATATGGGTGTTCTTTGAAGAATGATTTGAAGTTACAGTAATGATAGACATGGTACAACAACTGACTTTGAAGCTATTTGACACTAAAGTTCAACAGGAATTCATCTTTACGCTAGTGTATGCTAAATGATGAACTTGCTAGTGTATATTGGTTAATTTATATAACATTTGGCTATTTCGGATTGATTGGCACCAAGTTGAGGCTTTAGAGAGGATTTGTGGACTGGAAGTGAGCTTTATAATGTGGTAAGTCTCTTGCCTAACCTTGGAAGAGGAAACTCATCCCCTTAGGTGTATCTTGTTGTGCATTACTTGTGGGGAGCTGCATACGCACGAGGTGACGAGAGTCCGTGCGTAGCTATCTTCCATGATATGTCCGGGTAGTCTTAGATCCACATCATGCTTTAATTGTACTATTGTGTTTATTGTACATATTAATTGTCATAAATAGAGCTGAGACTGGGGAGTTTAAAGTTGCAAATTTTCAATTTAGATTTCTTATTTTTGGAAGAATTGAGGAATACATAATAACTTTGAGAACTCTGTGTCCACCGGTGTCACGAGTTCTTCCGCGAGCAAGGAAAACTTTTCAACTCTCATGGGAGCGGGTCGTTAACCTCGGCAGTATAATAGATGCATCTATGGTTTGTGTCGTTCGACCCTCGGCTGTGCATACCATAGTTTGGATCGGGTCGTATGACTTCGGCATAAATCGTGAGTGATGATACTCGTAGCGCGATTTCACTTGATATTATTTTATGACTTGAGAGGTTATAATTTATTTAATGGCTTGAAATCGTTGAAGTTAGCATGTGTCAATTGGAGACTTTTAAATAGACTATCAGTTAAAGAACCATTTATTTATTGCTGGTTATTGTGTTATTATTATTGTTCATGAAGTGCATATTTAGAATTCCTATATTTTTATTATTGGCCCGTAGTAAGTGTCGGTGTCGACCCCTCGTCATTACTTCTTCGAAGTTAGACTGGATACTTACTGTGCATATGTTGTTTATGTTATCACGCTACACTTCTGCACTAATCGTGCAGGATTTGAGGTAGGTGCATCTGGAATTCATTCAGGCTCACACCCCTGTTACCCCGAGGCATAGTGGTGAGCTGCTTTCTAAGCCCGTTCTGCAACACCCGCAGTCTCTCTTTTGATAACTCTTTCTAAGCACAAAAAATCAACTACTTTGAAATTAATAAAAGGAATAAATACATGGTTTGATCATTGTTGGCTTGCCTAGCAGCGACGTTAGGCGCCGTCACGGCCTATAGGGCAAATTGTATCGTGACAACATGGTATCAGAGCATTAGGTTCACGTAGGTCTCATTAGTTATGAGCAGGCCTAATAGAGTCTTGCGGAGACATTCTTACTTATCTTCGAGAGGCTATAGGGTGTTAGGATACTACTTTTTCTTTATATACTATCGTGCAATATATGTTGTACTAAGTATCTTTCCCTTATTCTCTCACAGACGGCGAGAACGCGCACGATAGATGTACCCGAATGTGGAGGAGTTGCTGCCCCTGTTGCTAAAGGCTGAGGCTGAGGCTGAGGGAGGGTTCCAGGTCGTGGTAAAGGATGAGGGAGTCCTAGAGTTGCTCTAGTTGTGCCACCAGTGGGTCCAGTGGAGGATCCTGTTGGTGAGGAGCAGGGCGAGGTGCCTGCCGCAGAGCCAGTCCCAGTGGATTTCATGTCTGCACCGGGATTCCAAAAGGCCATGGACCGTATGCTGTGGTTCATGGATTCTATGATGTAGGCTAGTTTATATAAAGCAAACCCAGCCATATCGTAAGTGGGAAGGGGAGCACAAACCCCTACCGCTCAGGATCTAGGGCATGCAACTGCCATATATCAGACCCTGGGCACACTACCCGTGGGAGGAGCTTAGCCAGTTGCAGCAGCTATACCTAAGCCCAGACCAATTGCTGCCAGTGACCCGTATTAGTTATTTGATAGATGGACCAGGCTACATCCTCCTGTCTTTGGACGTGAGCGACATGAGGACCCTCAAGACTTTACTGACTGTCGCAGTGACGGACAACACAACATGAGGATATTGGAGTCCCACGGGGTAGACTTTACCACCTTTCAGCTAGAGGGCAGAGCTCGTAAATGGTGTCAATCATATCTTCTCGGCAGGCCTACAGGTTCTCCTCTCTTGACTTGGGACCAGTTCACACGTCTCTTTTTGGATAGATCTACCCTCTTAGAGGGAAGAGTTGCGACTTGAGTTCGAGCAGCTACAGCAATGTCAGCTATCGGTGACCGACTATGAGGCGAGATTCTCTACGTTTTCTAGCCATGCAATTATAATACTCCCCACTGATGCAGAGAGAGTGCAGTTGTTTGTTGCAGATTTGCACTCTGGTATCCAGGCCTCTATGGCCCGAGAGGTTGAGATGGGGACTTCTTATGAGATGGTTGAGGAGATAATTGTGAGGTTCGATGGTGTTCGTCAGCGGAGCAAAGAGTAGATGTCGAGGGACATGCGATTTCAATATTCTAGATGGTTCAATGGTGCTCTGTTGGGGGGTCAGTCTAGCGGATCCACATATCTAGCACCACCGCCTCTTCAGGGTGCTCTAGTGCAACCCTATTTCAGCGTCATTACAGAGAGCTCCTACCATCCACAAACTATTCAGGGTTCCTCCAGTGGGAGTTCGGGTCCCTCAAGTCAGACTCAGGGTCAGTCATTTTCCACACTAAGAGGTTGTTTTAAGTATGGGGATCTTGGCCACATTAAGAGGTTTTTCCCCAGGCTTCAGGAAAGGAAGTACAGTAAGGTCATCAGCCTATGATTACAGTACTAGCTACCGCACCAGTCGTCTGGCCGCCTAGAGGCGGAGGGTAGGTAGGCAGGGTCCATCTTAGAGGTGGAGGCAAGTCACGTGGTGCTCAAGCTAGGTTCTATGCTTTTCCAACCAAACCTAATACAATAGCTTTAGATGCCATGATCACAAGTATTATTTCTATCTACGGTAGGGATGTTTCAGTACTATTTGATCCAGGGTCTACGTATTCATATGTTTCATCTCCGTTTACTCAATTTCTAGGTGTTCCTTGTGAGTCGTTGGGTACTTCTATATATATGTCCACGTCAATGGGCAATTCTGTTGTTGTGGATCAGATCTATCAGTCATGTATCATGACTTTCTGTGGCTATGAGACTAGAGCGGATCTTCTGTTGCTCGCTATGAACGACTTTGAGGTCATCCTGGGCATGGAATGGTTGTCTCCATATCATGCCGCCCTTGATTACAATGCCAAGGCTACTGCCTTGGCGATGCCAGAGTTGCCTAGATTGGAGTGGAACAGTTCATCTATCACTGTATCTAGTCGGGTTATCACTTTTATGAAGCCTTGACACATGGTTGATGTCACGCCCCAACCTGAAGGGACGTGGCCGGCACCCGGTACCATACTCGGCCCGAG
>AWOL01S0267174.1:0-11165 GCA_000715115.1 Nicotiana otophora
TATATATATTTAAATATATATAAGTTTTTGGGTATGTTTACCCCTCAGATGAGAGAGACAATAATTTCATATGATTCCAAATATGGCCTCATCGGCCTAGGTTGAAGGTTACTCCTCTAGAGTTCATAGTTACAGAGTGGTACGCTCGGGTCGAGTATGGTACCGGGTACCGGCCACGGCTCTAGAGGTTTGGGGCGTGACATGGTGGGTTGTTACGACTAAGGAAAGAGAACATTAGTGTTGATTTGAGCCAAGGATTTGAGGAATGTGTGCTACAATTGTCCTTATCGATTCATGTTCAGACTTTGGGAAGACTTAGAGTTTATGCTTCGTGTATATGTGATGTACAAGGAAAGGAATTCAGCCAGTTGCTTCTTTGAGAGGGTGTTCATGTGCTAGCAGGGCCTTGGAGTTTGATCATAATTGGGAATAAGTCAGAGTGGGTGACTCTCAACAATGGTTCAAGTGGGTTCAAAAATTCAAAGTGCGGTGTGATGTCGCCCAAACTCACACCACTTGCGAGGCGGTCGATGCAATAATAAAAACCCAACGCGAGTCGGGGTCGATTCCACAGGGAACTTGATGTGGGATTAGATATATACCTAGTGTTAATGTATGGCGTGCCTAAGATTACAATTCCACATTTTCAATTGTTGTTTTTACCTCTACTTTTACACTAATGCTTGTAATTGTAAAGCTAAGAGATAATGTTTTTGGTTTTGGTTGTTTTTCAAGTTATAAAAGATCTAGGGTTGCGACTTCCGCCTAGTCGGTTACCTAACGGATTTATAGCTTTAGGGCATATTTGGTTGATCGGGATACAATATAGCAATCACATGTAATTACTCACTCTATACATGTTGGTAGTTTGAGTGATTTTGCCCAATTCGGCTTTCTCAAGTCCGAATGGGTATCTCACGAAATAAGTGATAAATGCTCAAGTCGGGTTTTACTATCTCTAGATTCGACCCTTTAATTGGGGCTATAAATTTCTTGAGTTCACCTCAATTTCTTGTTAACTACGTTTTCCTAGACTTAGTCTCACTTTTTCAAGTATAGACCAAGTCAATTAGGCATGTATCAATGTTTGCAACCATCAATTCTCAAATTCAAGCAAGAACTAGGCTAAAATTCATATATCCAATCACAAATAATCCCTAAATCAATCACCCATTAAGTACCCATACTAGGGTTGGGTCACAACCCTAGCTAAGGGTTTAGCTACCCTTGGACAATGAAGAAATTAAAAAAGAAACTAAGATAAAATGCATAATAATTGATTAAGGAAAGAAAATCTAATATTTAAATGCTAAACAAGTACAAAGTTGCCCAATACAGTAAATAAAAACTTCTCTAAGTATTCAGGTCCACAAAACTTAACCTAAAAATGACAAAAAGATCTATTTATACCCAGCAGAAAATATCAAACAAAATTGCCCCTGCGAAGGTTGTACGGCCGCCCAATTCTGTATGTGGTCTGCACTTTGAGACTGACTGGTAGGTATGGCTTTCTTCGATTGCACCAAAGTGAGATACGGCCGCACTTCCTCTAATTGTGCGGACCGCACAATTGTGAGTGCGGCCGCACTCTTGCGCTTGGACTGGATCAGGGATTCACTATGGGGACCGCACATTTGTGAGTGCTGCCGCATTTTGGCATCCTGCGGCCTCACAATAATGATGCGGTCCGCACATCTTCAAGCTCCCAAAACTAAAGGTCTCTGAATCTAGCTTCCTGCGGCCGTACAATAATTATGCGGTCCGCACTCTGTAAAGAGATTCTATCAGTGCATCTTCTGAGTTTGTGGCCGCACACAGTATTGTGTGGTCCGTAATGTAGCCCTTTTTGCCTTGTTTTGGTTCTTGTCCAATTTTACTCCTTTTTGAGTTGATTTTCACTTCTTTGGCTCGTTTCCCGATATTCTTGCAACAAAGCACATTTTATTAGTTATCGGGAATACCTTTAAGCATTTTTGAGCTAAAACTTAATAAAAGAGAGCAAATAAGCGGTCAAAATCCCTACTTATCAACTCCCCCAAACTTAAGCTTTTGCATTTCCTCAAGCAATTAAGGCAATTTCCCACCTCCACTAGAAAACGGCTATTTCAGCTGGCCTAAGTTGAATCAAACACAAATCCATTGGGACCAACAATTACCCACACGCTCATGAATCATTAACAAGCCTATGAATTGAATGTTAAAGCACAAATGGCTCTAATTTGATTCTTGATCATCAAGGGTTGACTTTGTTCATCAAGGAAGCTCGCACTTTCATGCAGGTCACTGTGGATCCCAAACTCCTCCTCCTATACTCTCCGGAAGCTCATCTCACTCACGAATGAAGAATTCAATTCAATGACTCGAGAAATATTCGCTCATCACTCTCAAAACAATGTCACAAGCCCGGCTCTAAGTATCATATGCTTGCCCCTCATGTAGATCACCACTAATGTAAGCTCGCTCGGCTTGAAATCACGCAGGGCTTTTTCGGCATGTAATGAAGACTTTTGGACTAAGGAGGGAAATATCAGAATGGAATTGGTTCATCTTCCTTTTAGCACTTCATATTCTCTTATTGGCTCTTACGTTGCCGACTCTTTGAGTCATTTGCTTTTCTCTTAGGGGGATTAGAGGGACTTGCATCTCTCTTTCTTTGTCATGCTATTCATACTTTCCTTCTTTGTTATCCATGCTTTGAACTTTTGCTTTCTTTTGCATCTTTTAAACCCTTTCACATTATTCACTTTCTTTTTGTGTTTTTCTTTAGTTCTTCCTTTCTTTTTCTTTGCCTTTCCTCTCCTTCATTTCTTTTCTCTTTTTTGTGCCTTGAGACCATCTTTAAACTCCTCATCTTTCCCCCAAACTTATGTTTTTATCATTTGAATCACATGAGTGCTAAAGAAAGTTCAGGTGGCAAGAGAGAGTCACTATAAAATGGGTAAAGTCTTGTAATGTGGTTATCGAATAAAAAGGCTTTAGGCTCAAAAGGGCCATGGAAGGTTTCAAAACGGGTCAAGGAAAGCCTACAATCACTTCTCAAGCCACGCTAACTTAGCATTTCGCCTAGAAACACATTCGGGGCAAGTTCTAGGCCACTCGCATGGGTACTTGGACTTGTAACAAAATACCTCACCTCTCATACAACCGGATTGTCAAAGAGAATAGAGTCGAGGGCTCACAACAACCGTATTCAAGATTGAAAATCACTAATAATTCAACTAAACCACCCGATGATTGCCTAAGTCAACACAAGAGTCACAAGGTCACTAACTAGGGTTATTTCTTTACAAAAAACTTATTTTTAACCATAAGCGCATTGTTAAGTGTGTCAGTACCAAGTGAAGCATGCTTGACCCTTATTTATTCATTAATACTACTTGTTTCTACCTAATCATTAAAAACTGACTCGATCCCTTAAGAAGGTTGTCACGCCATCCATCGTTGGGAAGAGCCACCCGGTTCACACAAGACCCACCTTTGGAAAGAACCGTAGCATTAAGAAAACCAAAGGTTTATTGTTCACTAAAACATCAAAAAGAAGCTAATAAAGTAACTAAGAAGATATACTATTAAGAAAACCAAATGAAGAAGCTATGAAATAAAATACTGAAAGTAAGGCAAATGAATATACAAATCGAGAGGAATAGAATATATACAAGTGGGATGAATATATACATAATGAGGGAAAAAATAAAAATAAAGATAAAAGAAAAAGAGTATTAAAGTTATTATAGGCCCAAATGTAATCAAATGTCATCACAGTCATCCAAAATGAACCAAAATAGACCACCCCCCAGAATAAGAATAAGCATTGTCCTCAATGCTTAGCAAAATCAAAACAAAAGAGGATAGAGAGTAAAGAAAACTCTCTATGTGGTCTCAGGGTGACTGGCAGTATCACCACCCTCAGTCTCTTCCAACTGTATCTCATCATCACCGGGCTAAGGGACAACAGGGTTGCTGAGCATCTGAAGCATCTCCTCAACAGTGGGGGCAGTGAGATCTGGCTCATCAGACTGGCCAGCTGGTGCCTCTGCTGATGGTGCCTCTGCTAATAGTGTTGTTGGGCCAGCTGGTACTGATGGATCTGTCACCATCAGTAGGTCAAAGGGAAAATCACTTGCTGCTGCTATCTTCTTCACCTCCGTGCTCGAACTCTCCACTGCTTTCTTTGAAGCCTGGGATTTCCTCATCTTCTTCACTGCTTGGTCAACTCCTCAATAGCATCCCCGTGAGCCACCAGAGTATCCATAACAGTCTTTTGGTTGTCTAGAATCTTCTTCAATGTTTCCTCCACTGACGGAGGAGCCTGTAGTGCTGCTGGGGTGGAGGACTGTGCTGTAATAGTACTGGATATATCAAAAACCTTAGAAGTGGTTGTCTGCATTCAGTTGTTGAGGCTCGCCAAAGTCTGGGAGACTCGCAGCGCAGTGAGGATAAGTGGATGAGGCTGGCACTGGTACTACAGCTGATGGCCTAGAAGATGAAGATGGTGGCATGGCGGTTGTCCTGGTGGAAGGCCCGGCTGTTGTGGAAGGCATGGGAGTTGTAGATGACTCAGCAGCAGCCTCAGAACCCACCATCGATGGCTCTTTAGACTGACCAACGGTGGTAGTGATCTTACCCTTGAACTTTGAGTTGTCAGCACCCTGCAGGTGGTACCATAAAAAAGGCTTCTTGGCCTTTACTTTTGTGTCATATGGCCTCGGCTCCACCTCGGCATCATTGAAATACTCTGTGAGGGTGTTTGGATAAGGGTAGGACTTTTCAATTTTTTGGACCGCCAATGTGATGTTGGTTGACATGATGGCACCCACATTGATCGGGTACCCCCACCATAATAGAAGCCACCAAAATTGCCCCGGGAAGTGGGAGGTTGTTCTCATTCAAACTTGGATCAATCCGGCAACACACAAAGGTTTGCCACCCTTTAGCTTCAAAATTTAGGGTGGCCCGGAGGATAGGAACTCCTGCCGTAATCCATGGTGGTGATGGTCCTCGGGCGGCCAAAATCTCAGCTAGTCACGGGCGAGCTGCGTCACCCATAGCCAACTTCTCTAGGTACTGGACTGCCTTCACGTCTTCGAATCCCACATAAGTGTTCAAAGAGTAGGCGTCGAAGCAGACTTTCAAATTTCTCACCTTTTTCACTTTCGTCCCCTTCTTGATATGAGTCACATTGGCTTAGAACTCCCTGACCAAGTCCTCATTTGCTTCGATGATACTGTGGGTGAACCACTTCCACCCCTTGCGCTCATGGAACTCTCTAAGGACATTTGGATTATGAATATCCAAATCCTTAAATAAGAACTGTCTCTCAAGTGTGAGCGACCTCTAGGGCGACAATTCCCGGAACCTGTTAAAGCATGTCAAGCTCACGAACCGATCCTCCCATATTTCCTTTTTCTTCGACCTCTCAAGGCCGCCCACTTGAGCGTCCCCGCCATACCATCATCCGGGACATTATCATCATCGACATCAATAGGTAATTGTGCTGGAGGAGTAGGTGTAGAGGAGGGCTCGGAATCCTGGCTTCCCACATCAGAAGCCCCAGAAGAACTAGATGTAGGTTCGTCGCACAATTGAAAATGCCTAGTGGGTTGGGATGGTTGGTACTGGGCCTCAGGTTGGACCTCCATTGAATGACCCTCGGAGGCTTCCCTGGATGGGGCATAGGAACTGGATTCTGAGGGCTCTGTGGCTCTTCTTCTCTCGGTGGTCGGCTTTTTAGCAATATTCTTCGATTGCACTCGCAAAGGGCGAGTGCCTTTTCCTCTACCTCGAGAGGGTTCACCTCTCCCTTTTGATGTATCGCCTCCACCACGTGATCTAACCATTGTCTGAAATACAAGGNCGTCCCCGCCATACCATCATCCGGGACATTATCATCATCGACATCAATAGGTAATTGTGCTGGAGGAGTAGGTGTAGAGGAGGGCTCGGAATCCTGGCTTCCCGCATCAGAAGCCCCAGAAGAACTAGATGTAGGTTCGTCGCACAATTCATAATGCCTAGTGGGTTGGGATGGTTGGTACTGGGCCTCAGGTTGGACCTCCATTGAATGACCCTCGGAGGCTTCCCTGGATGGGGCATAGGAACTGGATTCTGAGGGCTCTGTGGCTCTTCTTCTCTCGGTGGTCGGCTTTTTAGCAATATTCTTCGATTGCACTCGCAAAGGGCGAGTGCCTTTTCCTCTACCTCGAGAGGGTTCACCTCTCCCTTTTGATGTATCGCCTCCACCACGTGATCTAACCATTGTCTGAAATACAAGGTACATAGGTCAGTTGAGTTCAAAACACTTCAAACATTTACAGAACAATTACAGCACTGCATCAAAGGAGACAGTGTGGACCGCACAATTTTGAGTGTGACCGCAGACTGTCTAGTACGGACCGCACAATTTTGAAGTACGGTCGCACACCCTGAAGTGCAGACTGCATAATTATGAGTGCGGCCGCACATCCTGAAGTGCGGACCGCACAATTTAAGTGCGACCGCACAATTTAACTGCGACCGCACAAATCCAGTCCTGAGATATGATTCTTTGAAGTTCACAAGTGCGGTCGCACACATTTTTATGCGGCCGCACAATTTTACTGTGGACTGCATAATTTTGAGTGCGGTCGCACAAGTCCAATCCTGAGATACTGATTCTCTGAAGTTCAAACGTGCGGTCGCACACAATTTTATGCGGCCGCACAATTGTTTCTGCGGACTGCACAATTTTGAGTGCGGTCCGCACTTTTCAAGCACAATATTTGCCCTAATCAAGTGGTCAGCGAACCGCACAAACTTGTGTGCGGCCGCACAATTTGAGCTTTTATGATAGTAAAGTCAGGGTTCATGCAAGTTTTCACAATTTAGACATGGCATGCACAAATTAACATGATTAATGGTCTACCCAGTCCCTAATGAACATATATGAAACTACCCACATGGTTTTAAGCATCCATGACTAACAATTGACATTTTAGGTCTAGCAACTCACACCACAAAAGAACAAAAACTAAAAGAAATTGTAAACTCTAAAGATATAATGAACATACCAGTTATGAAGGATGCAAGTAAGAATCTACACTAATGAAATGAAGGAAGATTGTGAACTAATTGATCATGCATTGTGTATGCTTAGGGTTCAAGACTTCAGAGTGGTAAAGTTGTGAATAGTGTCTCGAGGTTCTATTTGTAGGTTGACCAAGTCACCCCAAACTTAAGGCGAGTGCGGCCGCACAATTTTGAGTGCAGACCATACTCTTTACCTGGACCTTAAAGCAACTCTGTGGTCCGCATATAAGTGAGTGTGGCCGCAGCATTTGTGCGGACCGCACAATTTTGTGTGCGGACGCAGATTGGCTATGCATTTTGACAGGCCAACTTCAGAGAACTTGCAATTTTTTGTCTTCCAGTTGTGCGACCTCACACAGAATTGTGCAGCCGCAGAGTGATTTTTGCTGCTGCCTTTAGAATTGTGCGATCCCCACAATTAATATGTGGTCCGCACTCTTTCAATACTTAGCCAAAAAAATTGACACAGTCTCTGCAATGCACATCCATTCCTGCATACACTTCAAAACTAGTTAGCACAAAACAAAGCCTATCTAATGAAAAAGAAAAAGAAAAAGACACATGGGTTGCCTCCCAAGAAGCGCCTGATTTAACGTTGTGGCGCGACGCAAGTTACCATCAATCACTTGAAATGAATTAACGCCACAACGTGGCCATCATCAACTTTGCCAAGATAATGTTTCATCCGGTGACCATTGACTCTAAACACTTCATCGTTCTTGTTCTTCAACTCTAATGCATCAAAGGGTGTCACATGTACAACCTCAAATGGACCACTCCACTTGGATTTCAATTTTTTCGGAAACATCCGCAACCGAGCATTGAACAATAGCACAAGATCACCTTCTTTGAACTCCTTGTTCCAGATGTACTTGTCATGGAGGTACTTCATCTTGTCTTTGTACAAGGACAAACTTGAATATGCATGGAACCGGAATTCATCAAGCTCATTCAATTGTGCCACCCTTAAGTTGGTGGCGACATCCCATTCAAGATTAAGCTTCTTCAATGCCCACATAGCCTTGTGCTCAAGTTCCACCTGAAGGTGACAAGCTTTCCCAAACACCAACCGGTATGGAGACATCCCAATCGGTGTTTTGTAAGCCGTCCTATAGGCCCATAAAGCATCATCAAGTTTCTTAAACCAATCCGTCTGATNTGCATTCACGGTCTTTGACAAAATACTCTTGATCTCCCTGTGGGAAACTTCAACTTGCCCGCTTGCTTGAGGATGATAGGGGGTCGACACTTTATGAGTAACACTATACTTTGTAAGTAAGGTATCAAAAGCTTTGTTGCAAAAGTATGATCCCCCATCTCTAATAATGGCCCTTGGAGTACCAAACCTTGTGAAGATGTTATTTTTCAAAAATGTCACCACACTCCGAGCTTCATTGTTAGGCAAAGCCACGGCTTTAACCCACTTTGACACATAATCCACAGCTACCAATATGTAAGTGTTCCCACAAGAGCTCACGAACATACCCATGAAATCAATGCCCCACACATCAAAAATGTAAATCTCCAAGATGGTGGTGAGAGGCATCTCATTTTTACTTAGAAATCCCACTGGCCCTTTGACATTCATCACAATGCTTGACGAGATCGCTAGCGTCCTTGTAAAGAGTAGGCTAATAGAATCCACAACTCAACACTTTTGTTATCATTCTATCTCCACCATGGTGACCACTATATGGAGAAGAGTGGCAAGCCTCAAGAATTTCCATTTGTTCCTCCTCCGGTACACATCGTCGAATCACACCATCGGGACAAATTCGGAAGAGATAAGGCTCATCCCAATAATAGTCAAGGAAATCCTGTTTGAGCTTCTTCCTTTGGTTTGAAGAGAGCTCATTCGGTGCAATGCCACTCACAAGATAATTGGCAAAGTTGGCGAACCATGGTATCCCGGTCATAGAAATGGCTAGGAGTTACTCGTCAAAAAATGAATCATTTATCTCAAGGCTATCATGTGGCCTCCCCTCCTCCTCCAAACGAGACAAGTGGTCCGCCACTTGGTTTTCACTACCTTTGCGGTCTTGAATCTCTAGATAAAACTCTTGCAAAAGAAGCACCCACCGCATTAGTCTTGCTTTAGAATCTTTCTTGCTCATCAAATATCGAAGCGCCGCATGGTTGGTGTGAACAATCACCTTTTTACCCATCAAGTACGGGCGGAACTTTTCCATAGAAAAAACAATAGCAAGGAGCTCGTTTTTGGTCACTGTGTAGTTGACTTGGGCATCATTCATGATCTTACTAGCATAATAGACCGGATGGAAGATTTTTTTGATACGCTGCCCCAAAACTGCTCTGACCGCCACATCGCTTACGTCAGACATGAGCTCAAAAAGCAAGCTCCAACCGATACGGTGATAATAGGAGTAGTAGTCAACTTGAACTTAAGCAATTCGAATGCCTTCATACAATCCTCGTTGAAATGGAACTTGGCATCCTTCTCCAAAAGTTTACATAAGGGGTTCACCACCTTAGAAAGGTCCTTGATGAATCGGTGATAGAACCCCGCATGACCCAAGAAACTCCTCACTCCCTTCACGGATGTAGGGGAGGGAGTTTGGAGATCACCTCAAACCTCAATACCATGCTTTGAAATTTTGTGGCCAAGAACTATGCCTTCTTTGACCATGAAGTGTCATTTATCCCAATTCAAAACCAAGTTTGTCTCCTCACATCTTGCCAAGACCTTATCCAAGTTGTTTAAGCAATCATTGAAGGAATTCACAACCACAGAGAAATCATCCATAAAGACCTCAAGAAAATTCTCCACCATGTCGGTGAAGATGGCCATCATACACCGTTGAAAACTTATCGGTACATTGCATAACCCAAATGGCATCCGCAAGAATGCAAAAGTACCATAGGGACAAGTGAAAATAGTCTTTTCTTGGTCCTCATGAGCAATGAGAATTTGATTGTAGCCGGAATATCCATCAAGGAAACAATAAAAAGCTCGTCCGACCAACCTGTCAAGCATTTGATCAAGAAATAGAAGCGGAAAATGATATTTCCGAGTGACTTTGTTGAGCTTCCGATAGTCCATGCTCACTCTCCACCCGGTCAAAGTTCTTGTAGGAATTAATTCGTTCTTGTCATTGGTGACCACAATTATGCCCCCTTTCTTTGGGACACATTGCACCGGAGAGGTCCACGAGCTGTCGGAAATGGGGTAAACTACCCCGGCATCCAACCACTTTATGATATCCTTCTTTACTACCCCTTCCATTGCTTCATTTAACCTTCATTGATGTTCAATGAAGGGTTTGGCATCCTCCTCCAAAATAATCTTGTGCATGCAAAGGGCGGGGCTTATACCCCGAATAAACGCCAGTGTCCATCCTATAGCTTTCTTTCTCTTTTGAAGCACCGCCAAAGTAGAATGTACCTGCACGTTAGTCAAGCAAGAGGAAAGAATAACAGGTAAAGTAGAACATAGGCCAAGAAACTCATACCTGAGATGTGAAGGCAATGGCTTTAACTCCAAAGTGGGAGGCTCCTCGATTGAGGGATTTATTGGAGGAGTCTTCCGGTTCTCAAGATCTAAGGATAATTTTTGTGGTTCATAAGTATACGACCCCATTCCTTGTAATACATTTACACATTCCACATAGATATCCTTCTCTCATCATCATGATTAATCAATACCGCCTCCAAAGTATCATCAACATTCATCATGGCACTAGCATCATCAACAATCACCTCGGTCACTAAATCCACAAACGAACATACTTCTTTGCTATTCGGTTGCCTCATAGATTTGCACACATGGAAAACCGCCTTTTCATCGCCCACCCGAAAGGTGAGCTCACCGGATTCCACGTCAACAAGAGCATTTGTCGTAGCAAGGAAGGGTCTACCCAAGATAATAGGCATCTCATAGTCCACTTTGCAGTCAAGGATCACAAAGTCCGCCTGGAGGATGAACTTATCACACGAACCAACACATCATCAATAATACCCAATGATCTCTTCATAGTACGATCCATCATTTGTAACCTCATAGATGTGGGTTTTGGTTGCCCAATTCCCAAAGTTTTGGACACCGAGTAGGGCATCAAGTTGATACTCGCCCCTAGATCACA